>PXOB01000265.1:711-33978 GCA_003012115.1 Trichothecium sympodiale
CCCCCCCCCCCCCCCCCCTTTGTGGCTTTAAGTGCACTCTGCATATGAGCAGAGGACGTTCAAGTAACGAAATCCGATTTGTGTATTCATCATGAGCGTTTCTGCGCAAATTGGGAGCCAGCTGTGGGGCTTCACTTGTGCCTCGTCCTTCACCCTCACACCTCTCTGTTCAGACTGGGCAGCACAAGTGATCTACTATTACTACACTGTGCTTGGGGGGCATCTATTGTGAGCCGCGAGCCGCACAAGGGCCTCATGAACTGCCGCAACGGCAAGGAAGGCCATCTAGAAGGGTCTGCCTTCTCCGTAGTCAGTTAGCCTTACGGCTTCCTCCTCTCAGAGTCAAGATGGATCTACCTCTTGTACGGAGAGTACTTGGTAGTATATCCGCACTTCGAGGTTCGGCATAACCGGCCCTGATCGGGCCCTCCTGTCGGGCAAAGGCACCGCTGGTAGAGAAATTTCACCCTAATTTGCTCAGATTCACCCAAACAGATTTGCCTCGTAGAGATCGTGTAAAAATCATTAGAGAAGTCTTTTTCCCTTTCCATCTATTGGTACATCCCATAATACAGATCCGGACTGCCCCTCATGCCATCCATCCCCGCTGGTTTTCGTGAATGGTTTCTTTTTGACTTTCAATTCGTGCGGATAAGCGTTCGGTTTCCAGTCGATGCTAAAGATACCAAGTTTCCCAACTCCCCCACCCATGTCCCCCTTCGTATGATACAGTTTTTTTGTCGTTCCGCAGGCCGCCGTCGTTCTTCGCTTAGGAAAGGGGAGAGAGCAAGCTAGAACGTATTATAAGCTTCACAGCATTAAGAAAGATAATTTTAGCCAAGGTATGCGCACCGAATGATGGAAGGGCGAGGGTCGCTACGAGTGTAGCCTGTAATGGGTCAGTTTTTTTTTTTTTTTTTCGCTCCAGACGCCCCGGGCGATTCATGCGCTCTCTTCGTAACCGTACCGAGGTAGAGAATCAAAGGCAGGTAGCCACTATAATAGTGATGATTAGCCAACTGTCATGACGTGAACATGTATATCTATACGACTCACTAGTGAATGGCAACGCGAGAGACCTCGATGAGCTTGCCAATGCGCTCCTAGCAATCCCATCGCAGTCAGTTAACCCGTCCTCTTGAACGTGTAAAACCAGTAGCAGGATGATTGATGTATGTACCTTGGTCTCTTCGGAAAGGGCGAGCATCTTGACGAATCTGGTTCGAAATGTGGAATGTTGAGGGTTGGATTAACAAGCGATGAGAGCTCTCGAGGTAATGCGACAGCAAGATCTGTGGTCGTTCGAACGAACCGCTTGTAGTGGGGAATCTAGTAAAAAGATGATGCTAGCTGCGAAACTTATCGTCGTGCCCGTTCCGAAAAACCACAACACTGCAAAAGATTGGCCGGCTTAATGCCGGCTAATCCGATAACCCATCGCAACCCATGCAAGCCCCGGCCGCCGCCCCAATTTCAGAGCTTCAACAAGTCCCAAGCCGAACGCGACAGGGCTTCTTCGAAACTTCACCTCTAATATTGAATATCGACACACATTTCGGAACCATCATCCTCCAATCCTAACTGCACGACAAACTCGAGACCCCGCTCAATTGGGCGTCGTAATTGAGCTTTTCAGCTCTCTTCAAAACCGCGAATATGGCGCAAAACCGACACTGGTATGCTTTTTCTCCCGTATATATTGATTGATTGCTAGCTCTCTTCAGCTCAACTAATCTTCTTCCTCCTCTCGCAGGGAACAAGACAAAGAGGCGACCGTCTACATAGGAAACATCGACGAGCGCGCGACACCGGCCATGGTATACGAGATCATGCTCCAGATGGGCCCCATCCACAACATCCACA
This sequence comes from Trichothecium sympodiale, assembly GCA_003012115.1. Taxonomy (NCBI): domain Eukaryota; kingdom Fungi; phylum Ascomycota; class Sordariomycetes; order Hypocreales; genus Trichothecium; species Trichothecium sympodiale. Next base: position 2,575 of record PXOB01000265.1, read on the forward strand.
TGCCCCGAGACCGCGTCACGCAGTCGCACCAAGGCTTCGGCTTCGTCGAGTTCCGCAGCCCCCAGGACGCCGAGTACGCCGCCAACGTGGTCAACGGCGTCAAGCTCTACGGCAAGTCCCTCCGCGTCAACAAGGCCTCGGCTGATAAGAACCGCGCGGCCGCCGACGTCGGCGCCGAACTCTTCATCGGCAACCTCGATCCATCCGTCGACGAGAGGATGCTCTACGACACCTTCAGCCGCTTCGGCCCGCTCCTCAGCCTGCCCAAGGTCGCGAGGGAGGATAGCGGGGAGAGCAAGGGCTTTGGCTTCGCCAGCTTCGGCGACTTCGAGAGCTCGGATGCAGCCATTGCCAATTTGCACGGGCAGTACATCCTCAGCAAAGAAGTTTCGGTCCAGTATGCGTTTAAGAAGGATGGCAAAGGTGAGAGGCACGGTGACGAGGCAGAGAGGCAGCTTGCCGCGCAAGCAAAGAGCCGGAATATTATACCAGAGTCACAACCTATTCCTCCAGCTTTTCTTGCTCCGCCTCCAGGGCAAGCTCCGCCAGGTCCCCCAGCGGCGCCGCCCATGGGCTACGATGCCATGCCTCCTGGATTTGCTGCTCCCCCCCCAATGGGCCAGCCTCTCTCTCACGCTGCTCCGCCGCCAGGATTTGGCGGCATGCCCCCTCGGGGTCCATCACCCTACAATGTAGGTGGTGCGCCACCTCCAGCTCGTGGCCCTCCCGGAGCCGGTTCTACTCCTCTTCCTCCCCCTCCATCAGGACTACCGGCAAGGCCGCCTCAGTCTCAGGGTGGTTACACCAACCCTGCAGACTTTCATCCTGGCTTCCGTGGTCCAACTGGCTCACCTGCGCCTCCTCCGCAAGGCTTTCCTGCAGCACCTCCTCCAGGCTTTGGCCCTCCGCCTGGTGCTGGTGCTGCTGGAGGACCTCCGGTTCCTCCTCCAGGGTTTGCACCACCTCCCGGATTCCAACAGGGTTACAGGCGGTAATGCTCAGTATTTCCCAACGACAAAAACGTTACATCGGCGTCCTAGGCGCAATATGGATAAGAATAATTATGTATAGGATTAAGGTAATTTGTGTGCCACGGCTTTGCCCGCTGGCACTGCTTTATATGAACGCTCCAAGATGCTCATTAGTGTACACTTTCCATCAAGATACCCCAACGCTCGAAACTTCGAGAATAAACACACATTCCTGAAACTTTTGACTATGAATGTCCCCCGTAGAAAACCAAAAGCAGAAAAAAGGACAAATTACTCACAGCTCCTTGCAGTATTCTCATGCTCTCTATAAAGGAAAGGAAGTCATGAGTGAAATAACATTGCATCCTGCGCCTCTTGCGTCCCCTTTTTCAACCATTGCTCAACCCCCTCAGGGTCCACACGTGCTTGGGCAGCTTCGCAATTGATACCGCTGACTACACTCTGCCATAATGGATTTTCAGCCTTGATAGCCCAAACACCTGCGGCGTTGATGCACCTTGTTGCCTGTTCACCGAGAAGATTATTGTACAGTAGTCCGTGGGCTACGGACAGCGCTATGGTGATGCTGAGAGAATTGTTTGTCTTCCTCGTTTTACGGAGAGCATCGCCGCAATCATCTTTTTGCTGCGCTCGCCCACGAGGAGGATCGACGATGATTGTAGCTTTGACACAGAAGAAAGCTCCGATGAGCACATCATCCTGATGACCCTGGAAGAAGGGTTCAATCTCTTGAAGCAGTGTCTGCGTGGTATGGTTGTCTTGGTGGGCAGGATGCTGCATGATCCAGATGCGGTTTAGGGCTGCCAACAGCGCCATATGGCGTTGTTCGTACTTTGGCGATGGATCATCGGGAGCCAGGGATAGGCTATCGTCTTGGTAGTAGGCAAGAGCCTGCTTGAAGTCACCTGTGCCTTGACACAGAGCACCCTTTAGATACGTGGCAAAAGGCTTCAAGATGACGCCCTGCAAGCTTGCTGGGCACAACATCTCGGCAGTTTCAATGCGCTCCCTTACCACGTCCCATTTACAGTGCGTTGAGTCGATGAAGCCTTGTAGAAGCTGTAGATGAGACCGAATACCTGCTGCCCAGTCTCTACGCCTGACCTCTTGTCTCAACGACATGGGGATGGCTGGCGACACGTCATTCACTGGTTGACATTAGTATAATTCAAGTGCGCAAGCATGACACTTACATGCATCGCATCGCTCCAGTCCATCGCTCCACCATCGTGGTACAGCATTCCTTTTGTCTGACACTTTCGAGTAATGGACTAGTCCACCTAATATTTGTCTGCAATGAAGTTAGACCAAACTCTGTAATGGGAATAAATGTAAAACAGAAGAAGAAAAGAAAAGCTTACACTAGAATTGACATCTCTTCATGACTCATGAAAGACACAACCAGGTGGTCCAGGTTTCCTTGAGGATCACCGCAACGAATTATATGACTTGTATCCTTGCTTATCGTTAGCGAGGAAGATGAGGAAGCCCTTTTGATCGGTAGAAGGATCTCTTGTGTGAAAGACTGGCTCTCTTCTACCTCTTTCCTTAGGTTGCGCAATTCCTGGAAAGCTTCTTGATGAGGCTCGCGGTTAAGACAAGCCAGCACACGAACAATTCCATTCATGATTCGCAGCTGAGGTATTTGTGCGTCAGGATTGAATTGATGCTTTGCAGCTGCAGCCAGGCAGCTTTGTATCATCACTGGACTCCCTCGCGATGATTTGACCAAGGCGAGTGTTTCCATCAGTGATGCAAAAACACTGACAGCAGCATCACCCCTTTGCTGAGCCATGTTCTGGATAGCATGCAAGTTTTCCAAAGCGCTAGGATCTGCCGAATGGCCGAACTCTATTAAGAAAGTAGACTTCAAAAATCTAAACGCGTACGCCCAATGAACATGTTGATACCTGTAAGATTGTTAGATGGAGATAAGATAAGGACGTGGAAGAGACTTGCGCTGTGCAATCCTTAATCAGTTGATCCAGAGCCTTGATGGCGGCTTTCGGGTTTCTTTGATACAGAACCTTCATCATCATATGTTGCATAGAGTACTTCAAATCCGGCATTCGATGCTACGATCATTAGTATACGCATAATCGAGTCTTAGAGTATCTCACTTACACCATCACAAGACATAATCCCCTTTTTCAGAGTTGTCTCTGCTTCCATTAGACTCTCCGTCTCCTCTTGAATGATAGTAGCGTAACGGAGCCGTACGCGAGCTTCATGGCGCGGCGGGAGTTGTTGGCTTTGAATAGCACCATCAAAGCATGCTAGGCCAGTAGCTATGAGCTTCTGATACTCTTGCACCTCATTGGGGTCCAATCCTTCAGCGATGCTAGCGGCTGCCCTCCGTGCCTGGCCGATGAACTCCTCTGCAAGAGCAACCATCATTGATGCGTTATTATCTGGCAACACCCTAGCCTTGCTGGCCGGCGATTTGGCTGTGATCCCAAAGATTGACAAAGCCGGCGACTTCAAACTTGAAGGACGAGGGCTAGGCTGAGGAGGTGAGTGGGACGTCTGTGCTGTTAAAGACATTTGATCCTGATTAGGGGATGATAGAGGCGTCTTCTTGGACATGGATGGTGAAGCTGTAGCGGGCGGTGGCATACTGTTAGACTCCTTCGTCTGCTGTGATGTCGGCGTAGCTAGCTTTGGCTGGCTGGGTGTCGGCAGTTGCATAGGCTTCTTTTGAATGTCTGCCATGTTCACAAATTGCACCGGCTGACTGGGCTGAGGTTCAGGTGCCTGCAACGTAGGCTGTTGCTCAATCTGCTGCTTAGACTGTGAATCCGGGTAAACTTGATTGAGTGTTACCAGCTGAAGCTGCACTTCAGCAGGCGGTTGCAGCCTCAGGGACTGGGGTTTTTGCTGCGGAGTCGGCGTCTTTGAAGGCACCTGAGTCGAATGAGTGATCTGATGGGGCTGCACTTGAGGCGATTGTGACTGTCTCAGAGACTGTTGCTGCGTTGCAACGGTTGGCGATGATACGGCCACTCGTTGTGGACGCCCTTGAATATTCTGTACTGCTTGTAGGGGCGTTTTGGAGCGGCCGTGAGTCGGTTGCTCCTGATACGAAGTCCCCTGCTGAGGTTGAAGAAATTGCTGCTGTAGTTGCGGTGATGACTGTGTCGGAGAAGCCTGGTATTGGAATTGCTGGGTAGAATGAGCCTGAATAAGGTTCTGTTGCTCGGGAGATGGCATCGCTGGCGAATGGTAGGCTTGAGGCGCGTATTGCTGCATCCGATGCTGATGTGTCAGAGGCAGCTGGGGACGCCGCGGCTGATGGGGGCTCTGGGGAGTCACTGTCTGGGTGATATTCGACGGAGATGGTAAACCGTGGTGCGAATTCTGCGGAGACGGCGCCTGGGATTGGTAGGTTGCGTGATGCTGAGGCTGAACAGGGAAATGTTGTGAATGCCCCCAGCTTTGTTCCATTTGTTGTTGAAACCCGTTCTCCTGACGCTGTTGTTCATGATGGGCGTTCATAATTTGTCGGTGATGTTGTTGTTGCTGCATCCACCCATTTTGCTGCTGGCCCATATGCTGTTGGTATTGCTGCTGCTGCTGCGGCGGCTGCTGCTGCTGCTGCCCAACCTGGTCGTAGCCATATTGCGGCGGTCGCACCCCTCCGGCATGCATGACATGGTGTCCCGCGACGCCATCTTCCTGCGCAAGCGCAATCGGATTCATCTGACGACCCGCATGTTGCTGCGTCGGGTGTAGCTGCTGCATCAACGGGTAGCCTTGCGGCTGCTTCGCAAATTGGTGCTGCTGTGAATGATGCTGTTGCTGATGCTGTTGCTGATGCTGATGCTGTTGCTGTTGGGGCGGCGCCGGGTCATAGTAGAGACTTTGCTGGGTAAAATTGTATGCTTGTTGATTATGTTGCTGCACTTGAGGCAAATACTGGCCCTGCTGCTGATGCTGCTGCTGCGCGATCGGTTGCTCTTGGTACTGGGGGGAAGGGAACGGCTGCTGTCCCGGAGACATTGAGCCTGGATAGTTCATGTCGCTGGGTTCGTCAGATTCAGCGACCGCATCGTGCGTCGTCGCGAGGATCGAAAAGGTGCATGCGCTGTCGACTCGGCTTCCAATAAATCAATCCTTGCTCCAACTTCTTCTCTCGATTGGTGGGTTGCAGCGAAAAGGACTTGTTGCATATGGGTGGTCTGCGAATGCCGACCAGCAAAGTCACAGTGTCAATTGCACAGTAGATTTGGGTAACCGGCTGAGTGTCGAAAAAAAGAACCGAGCAAGAAGGATAAGTTATCCCTGGATGACTCCACCAAAGTAGGGACTCGAGTACTAATCTTATAGTCACCACGTGTCTGGCACGCAGCAATTCCACGCGACGGGAGCGCGCCAATTTGGACCCAAAAGCCACAGTCTAATAGGTACCTACAAGTAGGCCACGGGGTGCTAGAAAATACCAACCACAATCCTATTGCAATTGAAATGCGAAGAGCGTCGGTGTTTTTTGACACCCACTAGCTAGGTAACCAAGGCAAGTGGGCATCCTGCATGTTATTATGACCTTCCAGGTTCAACTTGGCCAAAAAGGAGACTTTGCCGACTCCGATTATGCATTATCAGTGGCATATCAGCCTCACTTCCAAGTTCTTTTCCAACTTCATGCTTCAGAGTCATTTTTTATTCATCTTCAATTCCATATTAATCTCGACAAAACAACAGTACTATAATACAACTAACGACCGTCAACGCCATATTTTCCAGATGGATGAATGCGAACCACATGTTCAGAGAAAAAAAAGCAAAAGAGATTTGAACAACGCCGAATATGCTAGGACCAGATCATCATCGCTCAGCGACCCAATCATACCGTCATCCTACTCATAACTTTACCCAACGCAGGACCATTCAGCAAAGACACACCACCTTGCCGTGCGATCTGCAAGAACGAGACCTCTCCATGTGCCCTTCTCCGAGCACTTGATGATTGTCTCCCACGTACCGCCATCACTCATATTCTCGTCTCCGCTGCCACCTCTGCTGCTCGCACTGATACCCTTCTTGTCCTCCTTCCTCATAAGACGGAGAATCTTGCCGCCGGGTGTCTGAATCGCGAGCTTGGCTGGTTTCTTGCCAGCAACTGTTCCACTTGCTGAGCTAGGATTTGAGCCTGACCCACTAGCCGAGGCATTCACACTCATAGCTGAGCTCGGCCGCATGAAAGGGACCGGACTCGCTCCTCCTGGATTCGACGAAGGTGTCAAATTTGACTGTTGGCTGTTCGAAATGGAGCTCGGATGCTGTCGAATGGCAAATACGAAGGTGTTGTTCAGAGCCAATCGTCGACACTGAGGTTGAACCACGTATATGTCATGTCTCTGCGCATGAGGAGTGGGATGTCTAGTGACAAAATCATATGGCGGGTTTTCGCCGGTATGGACGACAGGCAATGAGAAAGTCAACGGATGAGGGATGTCTTTGATGCTGTGCATCAAGCCACGCTTCCCAGTGTAAACCTTCAGAGTACCCTGCCCCTCATCGCCTGGCAGCAGTGCCTTGACAGTATACCGTTTGACTCCATTGAACCATTCAGCCTGCGCCAACGCCCGCTTCTTAATCACGTCGCCATTTTCAAACAAATCCCCATCCGCATCGCGCGAGTAAGCTCGAGCCTCCACTTCGGCAGCTATCTCAACGTCTGCTGGGACGTTGAACTTGATGTGAACCATTTCCAAATCCTCGATCCTCGTCAGGCAGGTATTGTAATCCACCATTTGCACATTGTTCTGGAAAAACGCTGGGCAGGTGCAGGGAAGGTTCAACAAAGTTTCGTGAGCTACAGGCGGCACGATGTGCTGCTGATCATGGTGCTCTGGGACGTGGGTCCAACAAAACTCGAGTGGTCGGGTCAGGAACCACCAGGAGTCTGCCATATTACTGGTAACACCAGAGTACAGACCACGGCGAGGGTAAGATGGACTGGCCAAGCAGCAGTCGATGAAGCGCCACTCATTGTCGATTACCACAACATTCCACCAGTGATTTGATCTGGGCATCATGTTAAGTTCGGGTACCTCCCCTGGCTCCTTGAGGTGCCCTCGTACAACCTCGCAGTGAATACCGATAGCCAAACACATCTCCATCACCAGCACTGCGTACTCTTCCGCGCATGCTCGCTTGCTTTGGATCACCCTTTGCGTATTGATCTCGCCTTCGAAATCCTCTTCCCAGCAGACCTTCTCGCTGACCCAAGTGAAGATTGCCCTCAATCTTTGGACATCGCTACGATAAGGCCGGCAGACATAAGTTGTCGCAAGTGTGATAGCTGTCGTCACAGGTGGTAAGCCGCTAATGAACCTCGAATTTTTATCAACTTGGCTTAGATTGATTGATTGATAGTCAATCGGTTGGTCAACTGGCATACCATCCGCACCCTCGTCACCCTCAACACTTTCATAAAGCTCGTCGACTGGGTTCAGCGTGGGGTGGTCCAGCATTTGGCAGCGCTCTTTGCGTTCAGTCTTTTCACTCCTGCTCAGCGAGTTGGAGCGATTCACATCTCGACGGACCTGGACCCAGTCTGTACCTCCGTTCGAGCCCATATCTTTTACCGTACCCTTAGCCATGAAAGGGTTGGATATACCAGACATGTTGATAGATTGGGGTGTTGAGCGGGAAGGTGTTGAGCGGGAGAAAGGAGAAGACTTCGGTGATGAGCTTCCGCCAAACGAAGCGGCCGCCATATGACCCCTACTGCTCGCCACACCTGTCTTGGCTGAATCGAAGATCTTCTTGAAGATGCTCCGCTTGGGGGCTTTGGGCTGAACCAAGCCACCCAGCCCACCGCTTGAATCCTCTTGGAGGCCTGCTTGTGACTTTGGCCGGTTTGCGGGGTTGAAGTCACTGGCATGGCTACTGTGGTATGTAACACCAGTAAAGGGGGTTTCCGGTCTCTCGATGTCCGTATCCCTGTGGCCGAAGGCACTTTGCGTACGCTGATGATTGCGTGAGAGACTGCCCGCACTTGTTGAACTGAAACCACTGGCTGACGCTCCACTCCACAAGGTCCGTGAACTACTTTGGGTCGAGGAGCTGGTATGACTTTGGTTACCAGAAGACTCGTTCGTGGCATTTGTCTTCGTAGTATACGTTCGCGAGACGCCTCCAACATCATATGCCGATTTTCGGGTCCTGAGCTTCCTCTGAGACCCCAATACCGAGCCACGATCGCCAATGGATGACTTGGGTCTCTCATACATCTGACCCTTTGGTGGTGGAGGGGGGGGAACGTCGTCGACTTCACTGGGTGCTTGATGAGAGCCGCTGCGATGCAATGTCTGGAACTGCTTCTCCATCCGATCGACATAGCTGCCCAGATGGGGAAGTTCTTGGGCATTGGTGCGACTTCGCGTACGTTGCAGGCCGGTCCCCTGAGATGACTCCCCACTCCAAGTCTCGTAACCTTCATCAGAGTTCGCTATACCTATCGAGGTCAGAGGTCGGACTCGCTCAGGAACCTTGCGACGCGACTTGTCCGAAACCATGTCGAAGCATTCTGGTGACCAAGGATCCAAAGGCACGTCGGGGCTCTCCCTTCCATCTTGGTCGGTGTAGTTCTCCATCTCGTCAAGCTGCTCCATCACTCCATCCATAGCCTCACGCAAGGGCGAGGGAGTCATGTGGTTGGCATTAGGAGATGGTTCTTGAGGCGATGGCGGCCTTGGTGTATGATTGCCAGTACGTACCAGGGCATACTGTTGTTCCGAGGATGATAATTGCGAGCCGTGGCGCGACAGAGGAGGTGGCTGGAAAGATGAAGTCGAGTTATTACGTGACCCTTCATAGGGGTTGTAAGGGCGATAGGATGCATTGGACGGGTGCCGCGACAGATCGTAAGCCGTGCCTTGAAATTCACTAGACTCGGCACGAACAACGTGTCTGTGAGGAGGCGGTGGTGGAGGTGGTGGAGAGTCCTCCCTTTGAACATCATCGCCAGACAAGTAGCTTGGATTTCGAAACGTAGGGGCCGGTGAAGGGCCCTTCTCAATCTGGCGGAAAGTAGGAGCTGGCGAAGGATCCCGTGCTGAATGGTAAAAAGAAGGCGCGGGCGACGGCGTTTCGTTATGACGGGGGACTGACATTGGAGAAGCCCCTCTATCAGAGTGCTGGTAGGTAGGCGCGGGCGACGGAGCTTCAATCCGACGTGGCATTGGGACTGGAGAAGTGCCTATTGCAGGTTGACGGTAACTCGGTACTGGAGAGGGGCCTTCCAGTTGACGAGAAACAGGCAGTGGTGAGGGCGCTCTTGCGGAATGGCGGAAAGTAAGGGCTGGTGACGGGGCTGAAGGTGTGTAGCGGTGCCCTCTCGGAGACTCTACTACTCGCTGGCGTGGCTCCTCAGCTATCGAATTGAAGCGATGCCTCCGTGAAGTGGACGTTGGACGATCAGCAATCTCATCTCGACTACGTCTTAGCAGGGAAGAGCTATGGTATGAGCGTTCTCTCTCCTTCTTCTCCTTTTCCTTGGGCTTCGATGCTGGCTTAACCACTTCTCGGAAGACCTCAGGTTGCTTTGCGCTCGTATAGTGGGGAGCCTTTGCGTAGGCCTCGAAGGGTTTGCGGAACGTCTTGGACTTGGCCGGTGTGTTCTTCGGGCTTGGTGTGTCTTTGTCGGGTAGAGGGCTGACGGACCTCGTCGTCGGTCGGAACTCGGGTGGGAGAAGGGCAACAAAGTTGGAGGGAAAGGATCCGACAGTCCTTCGGTCTCGATATAGGCGCCCAACCCACCAAGATCCGTCACCAGCATTCAGGCATTCGATCAGATCGCCTTCGATAAACCCCAGGTCTCGCTTTGACTAAGGTGCATAGGTTAGCATCTAAAGCTCAAGTGGGATATTGGGGGACAAAACATACTTCTCCTCCCCAAGAATAAACCGCTCTACACCAGCACGGAAACCGGTCGGGCAGTGATGGCGGCGCAGGAACCATAATTGCGCCTTCCGAACGTCTTGAGTAGGATAGTCGGCGTTGATGCGTCAAGAATTTGGTACTCAGATATCAAAGGCGGTGAGCTGGGATATTCGCGCCGAAAACAGAGAAGAAAAGCTTTCAATCGAAATGGTCAAGGTTTAGCATCTCAAAATATTGCAAAAGGATGTTGTTGTTGAAACTGTTGGGGGGGATATGTGTCGTTATGGTCGTCAACTGTCGTGGGCTCGTGGGACTCGGTGAGCCTTCTAAACCAAGGCTGGGGAAAACGATTGACTGCTGGCTAAAATGAAGCAAAGACAACAAGTGAACCACGCCGAGATGGTTGTCTGAAAGGAAATTGCAGATACCCAGAGCTAGTGAAGGATGATTTACTTTTAAACCCCAAACAAAAAAAAACTCTCTTGTCTCTTCGTGGCGGTCATCAATCGAAGGGTTAAAGCAGCAGCTGGTAACCAGCAACCAGCAGCTGTTTCGCAGCCGCCCCAGATAATAGCCGATGCGGTGACGGATGACAACAGAGGGGTGGGTTGCCAGAGCAACGTTGGCGGTTAAGGCGAAGTTAGGCTCAGCTCCAAGCTGCCATTCGGGGCCCCACCAAAGCACGCCAGCAGCCGAAGGTGCTGGCTGCAGCCGCCGCCTTGTCAACCAAAATGCGCCAAGGCCAGTGCCGGCTGCAGGCGCACAAAGTACGGAGTAAGCCTCGCACGGTGACCCCTTACGGTGTGGTGTGGCTTGTTTTTATTCCCTTCTTTCTTTCCCTACCAACACCGCTCTTTGTCATGTCAATGCAACGCCATTGTTCCTGAATTTCATCTGCGAAGCATTCTACAGTGCATTAAGCCCGTAGAAGCACTCCGTACAAGTAGGCTCGTCCTTCAAAAATAGACTCGAAGCTTGGGCCGCTTACTCGTTTGCTTAGCCGGCGGGGTTTCCTTGGCTATTACATAGCTTGGACCATGTTCCATCCCACGGCAAATATCTGGATCGCGGATCATATCGAGATCTCTTGCCGCCTTGCCGCCTTATTACTCGACAGTGCAGCAAGATCGATTTGCACTGTGCTGTTGTAACCTGCACACACCTACGCATGCCGCCGCTGATCGTGTGGGAGCCCAGCATTCCAGCGCTATAGCATTCTCAGGGCCCGTGACAGTCCTTTCTTTTTCTTCTTTTTTTTTTTTTTTTTTTTTTTTTTGCCTTTAAACCGTCTATCCATCTTCTTCTAGCCGGTCCAACATGCATCCCAAGTCAACATCGTGAGTGGCATCATCAACATGATTGCATTTTCCACCACTTACTTCTTACTCGTATCTTTCTATACCGCCGTTCGCCGCAACGGCTTCGAGAACCGCTAACTGTCCCCACGTATGATCATACAACCTAAACGGGATAAAAGTAAATAAAGGGGCCCAAGCTCCTTGCCTGGTACCGCTGGTCCGCTGTCCGTCCTGGACAACGATTAGCCAAGGAGCGACAAGAGCACAGCTGGGGTCAAGACTGAATAATTTCCGGCGTCCAGCCATCGTCTTTCTACATATTCTTTTCCTGGCTTGAATTGCGCTGTGTACTTTTTACAATTGTTCAACGTCCGACGAGCTTCAGTCGTTATTTGTGCGGCGACACAACTGTTCTCTCGCCATCCTTTTGCAACATTCACCGACAGACAGATTGTATCTTAGAGAAGCAGCAATCGCAGTTGTAGTCGCAATCATGATGGAAGCAGAAGGTCTCACCGACCACTTCCAAGTCTTGGAAGAACTTGGTCGTAAGTTGCTTAGCCAACTTTCCATCGCCTATGCGATGTACTAACATCATTGATTAGGAGGCAGCTTCGGGGTGGTCTACAAGGGTATTGAAAGGGCCACGGGCGAGACGGTAGCTATCAAACATGCAAGTCAAACCCATCGAGTCCCTTTGCGAGCAATCATATTACTAACAGTCATTCAGATTGATCTCGAGTCCAACGACGATGATATTCAAGACATCCAAGCCGAAATCGCAGTCCTCAGCACATGCGCTAGCCCATACGTCACGCAATACAAAGGGTCCTTCCTCAGGGGCCACAAACTATGGATTGTCATGGAGTATCTGGGTGGAGGATCATGCCTCGATCTCGTACGTTGCCACCCTCCTCTCCGTACAACGTACAACACTGCTGGACTCAACTGACTGGTTTGGTAGCTCAAACCTGCAAACTTCAGCGAAAGTCACATCGCTATTGTGTGCCGCGAGCTTCTTTTGGGTATACAGTACTTACACAATGAGGGTAAAATTCACCGAGACATCAAGGCCGCCAATGTACTGCTATCAGATGCTGGCAAGATCAAGCTGGCTGATTTTGGTGTTGCTGCTCAGCTCAACAATATCAAGTCCCAGCGCAACACCTTTGTCGGAACACCGTTTTGGATGGCCCCTGAAGTCATCCAACAGGATGGGTACAGCTTTAAAGCAGACATCTGGTCTCTGGGTATCACAGCCATGGAAATGGCTAATGGTGAGCCCCCACTGGCACATATACACCCGATGAAGGTTCTCTTCCACATTCCCAAAAATGCTCCACCGAAATTGGGGCCTACTTTTAGCAAAGACTTCAGAGACTTCGTCTCTCAGTGCCTTACCAAGGATTGCGAACAGCGCCCTTCGGCTAAAGAATTGCTGAGGCATCGCTTTATCCGGTCTGCCGGCAAGATCGAGGCACTTCAGGAGCTCATCGTCCGCAAACAAATGTGGGACGCAAACCAAGACCGCCAGAAACATCCCATATACTATCAAGAAACCCTTCAAAACATTTCACCGAGGGAGGAAAATGACGGATGGGTCTTCGACACTGTCAAATCTACAGTGCCTCCTAAGCGGCCAACCATCAACCATCGCAAGCCATCATCCATATTCTCTGCTGATGAAGCAATGCGCAAACTCGACCTCAAGGACGCACCCCTTGGCTCTTCATCGCCCGCAACGGGTACTGTGCGTAAGGCTACCGTCAGACGACAGCCCTCAGTGGCGCGGCGAGGATCAGACTTGTTTGCTAATGCATCCCCTCGGGGTTCCCGGCGCGGATCTGTACGCGCCTCGGCTGTCCCTAAAAAACCATTGCAGCCAGACATGTCGTTTGGTAACTCTGGTTCGACCATGCGTCTATTCCGCCGAGTTCCATCAGATGGCTCCGCCAATGGCCGTATGAGTGGAGAGATGAATCCAGATGATGTATTCTGCGATGAGAACGCGCCTCCAGTCCCTGCATCGCCTATTGAGCCATTTGGCAAGGAGGCATTTCTGGGTCGGAGGCTATATACTAAAGCTATCGAGCCTTCTTTGACAGAATTGCATGCTCAGACTTCTGCCTTGCAGAAACGAGAGGCACTAGCAAAGCTGACTGAGGCATTCGCTGCATTGGATGCGGTTGATCCTGAAGGTGCATACCACCTCATGAACAACGTCGTATCATCAATGTCTCGGGACAAGAAGCTGGATAACGCGTTTCTCCAGCAGTCTGCCCAGAAGATTCCGGATGATGGTACTCCCCAAGGAACCGTGGTCATTAAGAGTGCAACGACGACACCGAGCCCTACTAAGCTAGTCATGAACTCCAATAACCCCCACCTCAAGAGCCACCGCCGTCGGCAGGCCGAGTCACCTCTGCCGAAGAGTGCCGAGAAGGAATTTGACAGAGCGCTTGAATCAAAGTTTCCTGGCCGCGAGGCTCGCTCGGGCATGGAACACTGCAGACAACTGTCCGACGTCCTTTACAACCGGTGGGCTGAAGGGCTGAAGATGAGGTGGCCAGCAACTTGAGCTTGTTGATGTCGCTTCCGCGTTGCAGGGGATGGTATCCGTAAATATGAAGAGGCAAAGGAGCCAGGAGTTGAGTGGGATATGACGGAGCTAAATGTACGATTTATGTGCGAACTACCTGTAAATTTACCGGCCTGTATTTCAACATTTGGACAAGAAGCAAAGCATCTAGGCTCAGAGTGAGCTTTGGAGAGCCACATTGAGCAGCAAGAAGCTTCAAGGTGGTCCAGCTTCGCATGAAGTTATTAGCTCGCATCTGGAGCAAGGCGTTTGGGTAGCAATCTATTTCCGATGTTTCTTCGGTTTCCTTCATAGTGTTGGACAGCTACCATCAAAGTACTTTGTACACTGCCCATGAATGCCAAGTACCAATACCACTCCTTTCATGTATCCTAACAACGGCTTCTGATCACCTACTTTGCACTTCTAGCCATCTAGCTATCATACATTCTACCGACGACAGTGAAAGCTACTCCTGAGCTAGGGCGGCTTGATCTTGAGTCTTCATAGCTAGCTTGATGCGCCAGTCCTTGAAATCATCAGAGATGATGTCCCCATGACCCGTCTCTTCCATTCTATGCACTTCTATCACAGGGTCACCTTGTCGTCTCCTTATCTTCCACACCCCCTCGTCATTTACAACAGTTTTCAACCCTGCGCGCGTCAGAGTCAGTAAATATGGAAGATTATATATCAATGCTGCAAGAGCACCAGGAGACGTTACAGTCGAGAAATTCTGCGGCAAAGTTGACGCACATGTCAGCGTTCCACGAGGGGTCGGGCTTCGAGTTCACAATATCGGGTATCCGCTGCGTCTCGATCTCGTCCACTCTGGTCAGGATGCCCTCGCGTGTACGGAAGCCGACAACAATGCGCGGTACGTCGACCAGGAAGGACTGTATCCAGTATTTCATGAGCTTGCGGTGGAAGGCCTGTATGGCGTTGGGGTGGTTCAGCTCAGCAGTGGTCTTGAGCTCTACCCAATTAATCGGCTTCCCTTTCTCTTTGGGCTTGGAATCCCAGACTGTGCATCCATAATAAGCATATTTCGCGTCCCAGGAACGGGGGGGGGGGGGGGGTTAGGAAACACTCACTAGCGTCTACCTCGCCGCCCAAGCAGAGAGTTGTACGACCTATGCCCGTGCGCACGACGGTGCAGTACTGCGCTTTGTTGTTGACGATTTCCTCCTCGCGATTCTCGATGAATTCCCGAGAAGTCTCAGCCCAGGGGGCCGGCAGAGTACTCAGCGTTTCGAACTTGTAGCCTGCCACGGCATGCCTTGGTGAGCCAAACAAATACTGCGCGTGGGCCAAGACGAGCTATCGAACCTACCCCAGAAAGCCATGACCTCTAAAGGCGGACCTCTTCTGTTAACCCTGTTATCAGGCTTCTTGTTGCTTTCCATCTTGAAGGCGTGGTCTTCTTCGATGAAGCTGGGGTCTGTGAGCGAGTTGCTGGTGATTTTTTCTTTTTTGGTACAAATCTTGGCTTACATGCAATCCTATATTACCATATGAGTCCACAGTCTCTCTGCCCGTTCCGAACAATCTGAATCTACTCACCTGGTAGAACGTCGCGTTCATCTCAAATCTTTGGCCCTGTTAGCCGGAAGTGCGACGGCTCTCGACAGCTAGACTCACCCATCCTGCACATCAAAAGGAGCAGCCATAATCTGTCCGCAGCATGTCAGCCCATCTCATTAAATACTCATACTCTGCGAAACGCGGAAACATGAACTGCCAGTCTGTTTCACTCACTTTAGTCATCATCCCCCTCCATGTAACCAAGTTTACGTCAATCTTCTTCCCCGCCTCTTGCTCGTGGAGCATGATGGCCTTGAGAAGAGAGTCCAGGTGTCCATCTTTGGAGTCGTCGGCTTTTTGAAACGTCTCGTAGCCTTTTGAAAGGTCCACTCCCAGCTGTGGCGTGTAATACCATTTCATGGAAGAAGCATCAGGGTGGTACTGGCCAGATTCATCGTATGAGAAGCACGTGAACTCCTGCAAGTGCAGTTAGCCAGTCGGGTCGCCGCCGCCCATGCATGATATACATTGTACGTGCCTTTGGTCTTTTTACCGGTTGGCTGGCGCCGGCGAAGCGACCTATTGGCTGTATGTTGAATGTAGGTCCCATTGTTTGGACCGCTTGACGCGCGAGACCTCGTCGCGTGTGATTACTAAGAAAGCCGGCAGCCAGGTTGTTTATTAGCAGATATCGCTCTGCTGATTCGGAGAGAGAGTGTGGGAGGAAGTAAAAAATGATTTTTTTTTAAATTTATTGAGTTGTCAATGTCGGTGAATGAGAGATGGATTACTTGAAAGCTAGAAACAGACTGCCAGGTTAGTAGTAGTACTTATTAGCACAAGTCAAGTTCAGACCTTGGGTATAGGGGTATCAGCCACTTCCAACCACCACAATTTGAGAATGAAAGACACAGCACATGACGATATATGAGTTTAAACATTCGATACATCTCTTCGTATGCGTATTCATCGTAAAATAAAACACTCGTTACTAGAGCTAGATGGCTATGACGAATTAAAAGCTACGACTTGTTATGCAGGGTAACCACCATGCTCTCTATACGGAGTATTACTCCGTTCTCCGTTCTCCGTTCTCCGTTCTCCGTACGGAGTACAAGACCCGCGATAACTTAATAAATGTCACCCATTTCTAATGTCAAGCCCGAATTCCGAACAAGTCAAGCTCACCCTGAGTCGCGGTCCATGACATGTTATGAATCGATGTGACTTGGTTTTTATACGTTACTGGTGCGAGTGGCAAAGATTGGATCACGAGTACCAAATCATTTCTAGCAGCAATGCCCAGTCTTGGAATTAAAAACCCACGATGATACGTGGAGCGCGCGCCAACGCAGCAGTGGCACTTTGCCAATCTGAGAAAATATTCCTTCCTTCCTAGACAGATGCAGATATACAACGTCGGTCAAGAACTCGATATTTGGACAAGCATCATCATCATCATCATCATCATCAAGTGCGCATTACAAACCCAGACAAGTTCACATCTCATCACATTGACTCGGTATTAGGTAGTGCACCCTACGCAACGACGGTTTCGCACGTGATGTCGCATGATTATCTAGCCTTCACAGCCGCTATCGCACACCATCACTCCACTATCGTTGCAGTGCACTACAGCTAGCTCCGCGATACGGAAGCTTGACTTATACCAACCAACACCCCTACCATCACGACCTGAGCGGGTGACGCTGCGCCAGGGTCGTAACGAGGTTCCTCGGAGGTTTGCGACCCTGTTCCAACACCAACAAGACGACCCTCGACCCATCCCGCGTAAGTTGCACAGCCGTCAATGCCCCAGCCACGTCGCCGATCAGGGCAACCGAGGACGGCGCGCAAACCACAGTACGCCGAAGACGGGCGCTGGTTTGAGATCAGACACATACTAGCAGAACGAGAAAGGAAAGGGAGACCGGAATATCTGGTGGAGTGGGAAAAGGACAAGAAGACGGGCGAGCGCAGCCAGGCAACTTGGGTATGGACAAAGCCATCTTGGACAAAAAGGAGAACATCATCAGGCTAATTACGCTGTCATCAGGCGAGGCGCGAAGACATAACGCCCGAGGCACTGAAGGAATGGGAAGCCAGAAATGCGCATGCATCTCTGACCGCCGCATCGCAGGACAATTCATCGGAGAACAAAGACGTGAGCCAGGATAGCCAACCTCCACGACCCTCCAACTGGAGATCTCTCCTTCGCCGGAGCACCGTAGCTAAATCTCGGACATACTCGGATTCCATCAACGACGAAGAGGATCAGGGGGTGGAGGAACGTCCTAGCAAGCGCCAACGATACGATCCAGAAGACTCAGACCCTTCTGCTTCGTCTCCTGGCTGTCTCACTCCTGCCGGAGACATCCATCAAGAACACGCCATCGCAGTTGTAATACCGCAACTCAAAGCCTTCGATCCCGCAGATTATATGAGTGTTGCGACGAGCCAGTCAACCATCGCAAACTATCCCTCGCAGTCAGTTAGTGAGCTTGAAAGCCAAGGCCAACAGATCGTTGTGCTGGCGAACCCCACTCAGAGAACCACGATTCCAGATTCTCAAGACCTTGAGGACTCTACTCAGAACATTGACTCGCAGGAGACATCGTTGCACTCCGTGAAGAGCTTCAGGCCTGTGGTAAACCTTGAACCCGTGGCACAAGCGAGCCCTTCGAGACAGATATCTCGGCCTCTAAGCGTCGTGCCTGACTCCGTAGGCGAGAGTACGCATTCGCATATACCATCTCATCAGCCTCATCATTACACGATAGACACCAACACCGCGCGCAATATTCCTCTTGAAATAAGTACATCAAACAAGCACAATAGCCAGGACTCTTCCTGTCCTCAGCCGCCTGGTTGGCTAAGCCAGGGGTCTGGACCGGTGTTCCTCACGCAGCCAAGCTATCGCGTCCGGGATACATCTCCAAGTCAAGATAGTGTGCAGAGTCAGGGACCCGAGACACAGCTACAGCTCGATAACGCCGCTGCCCTGCTTGCGCAAACCTCACAGAGCTCTAGAATATCTCAGGCTGCTCAAGTGGTGCCCGGTACTTCCGTAGAGTTTTGCACGATGGATAACACGCAGGACCACCCAGAAGGCCAAGAGCACCCACGATCTCGGGGTGATATGACCGCTTCGCGAGATATGATTGACCTTGATACACATTTTGACCACCATACCGACCATCATATAGGCCAAGAGCAGACTGGGGCTGAACAAATAATGGACTTGCTGGAAAACGGACCGCCAGCATTGCACTATGACGGTGCTGTTGAACGGCCCAGGTCTCCGGGAAACGCACACGAGCAAGAGTCACAAACTATAGCTGGCGAACAACGCTCTCCTGAGCCGAGCCCCTGGACTCCGAGTGCCATGGCCTCGAATTCGGACCAGTTCCTAACCCAGCCGCGGGAACCTCCCGTGGGGCGAGCAGGTCCCGACTTTGACGACGTCTGGGCTCAGCCCCCACCAACTCTAAACCCACAAGTGCATCCGGCGCCGCATACCATCTCGCCAGCCGCAATCAGCATACCGGTACAGATTGAAGGCACAACGTTGACTCTTCTTCCATCCTCGTCAGAACGAGAGGCAGAAGCAGTCACCCACGTTTCTACATCATCAGGAGAGCCAATCGCCATGGCTCAAATGTCAACAGTATCAGCAGACAACGAAGGTTCCAGTACAGAGCCAGAATTAGATGAGGATGAGGTCCAGGACTTTTACACGGTCACTCTTCCTATGCCTGCTCGTCTTCGAGACGTATATGAAAAGCATCTGATCGACAATCGCCAGGCAATCACGGACTTCAGCACTGCCTACGTCAACACCGTGGATGGGGTGGCAGGCGAGGAGACCAAGCAACCCTCCAATGAAGCAATTCAACGCTGCCGTGAGATATTGAATATGCTTCAAAACGTGTGCGACTTCCCCCACGATCTTCTAGGCACCCCGATGGAGCAGGTACCTACTACAGATCAAGTCAAATACGCCGTGGACGCCAATGCGAAATTTAACTTCATCAACGAGTTGTTGGAAAATCTTCAACGTGGGGATGTTCTGATTGTGGCTCGGCCGGCTCTTCTGGCTTTGCTGTGTCGCTTGGTAGATCATCTTGGACTGGGCTGTGTTTGCTCACATCTCGGCAAGGACACAACATCACCCTCCGACCCAGTAACAGTTACCATCGTCCCTCCCGAGGAAGAAGTTGAGGACATTTCTCTTTATAGTGTTGTCATTGGATATGATCCCTCCTTCGACGATTCAGGAGCCTCGATGGCACTAGAAAATGCTGTTTCTTCCGACACCACACCCCTTATCCTCAAACTCATCACCACGCACTCTATTGAGCACTTCCGTCACCTAGAGTCGCGCAAGAACAGTACTATCGAGGATATCAACTGCCTCTTGTTTGGCATTGTCCAAGCTCGCCCCTTGATAATGGATCCACCACATGGTCAACTTGAACCATACGAAGTGGCAAAAGTCTTCTACGACTATCTGAACAAAGATGAGGACGTCATTCAATGGGATGCCGTGCCATTGCCTGATGACTGTCTCCATTCTATGTTGAGCGAGACCGCAGCTCAAGTACCAGCGACCCAGGGACTCGAAGGGTCTCCTGCCCAGTTTGAGGGTCGCAAGAGAAAATTGGTACGATCTGGATATCTTAAACTATTGACGAAGACTAACATAGCTTTTAGAATGATGATGGCGACGACGCTGATAGCAAACGTCAACGTACGGGGCACCATCCTGTGCCTGAAGTTGCAGCTCCCCCTTTGACCGACGAAGTCCGGGATCTGTTCCAAAAAGTTGGTTACACACCCGGTGTAGAGAACACAGCAGAGTCACATCTCAGCATACCGTTATCCGTGCTCGAGTTACTGGCCCAGCAAAAGGCCGAGCTTGTGCGACAAATTGAAGCGGACAACCTCGAGGCTGAGTACCAGAGAGTCATTGAGCGCCTGGAGAAACAGAACAGGGACATGGAAAGATCACACAACATCTTCTACCAGAAACTCCGAAATGCAGTGTCAGACCGTACCCAGTTCGAAAAGCAAGCAAAGAAGGTCGAGGCAGCCGCCGAGGCTAAAACGCAAGCTGCTTTGAAAGTCAATGAGAAGCTCGAGCATAAAATAGCAATACTAGAGGCCCAATTAACGCGGTTGACGCAAGATTCGGCAGATGGCACACTAGGAGCCACGGAGAAACTACTACAGGAGCGCGAGCAGGAAGTGCGGACGCTCAGAAAGAGGCTCGAGACAGCCAAAGACAATGAATCTTATATCCAAGAAAGGTACAAGGAGGGGACAGCGGCCATCACATCCATCAGCTCCGAAAACTCTCGCCTCAAGGCAGAGAACGAGAGGCTTCAAGAGGCGGCTTCTGACAACCGCCTGCGCATCCACGAGATCCAGAATGACAAGACCAACAAGGAGCTCATCAAAGAGACCAAGTTCCAGAGGTCGCAAATCAGGGATCTTGAGATCGAGCTCGATCGAGTCAGGGAAGAGCTGCGCCTTATGCGCAACGGCCGCCGGGAGACTCGACAGGCAAGCGTGCCGCGTAGCCCGCGCATGGGCTTCATGAGTCCCCGAGGCGGAGGTAGCAAGAGTGGGCTTGGGTCAGGATCTGTTAGTCGCGGGGCAAGCCCTGGTCCTGTGCCAGGAATATTTACTGTTGATGCTGTGCATGGCGTGCCGGGAATGCAATTTACTAGTCAGCAAGCTGGGAATGCACGATGGGGAAACGGGCTTTGAGGCATACTACTTTAGGGTTTAATGTTGGTCATTCCTTGGTGGGTGGCTTTTTGGCGTATTCCTTATTGGGCTTATATATCGATACGTTGCAGCATCGCTGCAGCGTCTAGTGGCCAAGAGGCGTTTTGAGGTCGGAGTCATGAATAGCATACAATATATTCGTCTCGCTTGTTGTCCTATTCCGTCCTATTATATCATAAAGACGCAGAGATGTTGCACCAGAGCTCTTGAACCAAAGGAACTTTCTTCTCTTCCATGCCATATTTACTGATGCAGCACCCATTCAGAGGATATGAAATTATTGAAAACACAATGGAATTCGGGGTTGTTTGTCTTTTGCAACCAACTCTCCTTGCTCTATCTCTCGCACATGCTTCCACGCCCGCCAGCTGCCGTCTCTAGTAACATATACAAGTAGTCACGACACGTCGAAAACCCATCTCATCCAATCATTCCTCAGTCCAGAAACATTTTCGGGTGCCTCGGCTTTATTTCTTCTCCTCGGGGTAAAGGTCCTCCTTAAGCGGCACACCAAGCTCTTCCCGCAGGGAGTTGAGCTCCTCGAGATACTGCTGGTACTGGCCCTTGTTCTCGACCTTGGACTTGAGACCTAGATTCCATGCCGTTAGTTCTTCTTCTTTCTCGTTCATCGAAGAGGGAAGGGGGCCGTGTGTAGGTGGGGCAAAGTGATATCGTACCCTCGAAGATGCGGACAGCGGTAGCGAAGTCGTTGACTCTCCTGGCGGCCTTGAGGGCAGCAGCGACGACGGAAGGAGAGGGGACGAGGTCGTAGGCGAAGGCGTTGTTGAGGTTGCGCTGCAGTGAGAAGAAGGGACTCCCGGTCAGCCGGAGTCATATGTCGGGTAGTGGACTAATAGCCGAGCCAAGGGAAGCAAGTCTGCATATGATGCCGTTAAAAGACATACCTGGAGCTCAAAGACATCCTGAACACCGTCAAACTCCTTCTCGAATCTGTTTTTTAACGATGCATCAGCAATTGGCCTTTTGGGCATTTATTTACGGACATGTCGTTCGTGGGGGTGGTTTCGCAGCTGGTTGGTTTTTTTGTCTCGATATCGTAGTGGGCTCATTTTTCCCTCTCGTCCCAAAAATACCACCCCCCCCCACGTAAATCCAAGCACCAGCAGCGAAAACCCCCATTGACCCATGTCTTTCGTCTCACCTGGCAGTAAACTCCTCGAAAGTCTCCTCGGCGTGGGCGTCTCGGCGGGCAACGGTGGTGCTGAAGCTCTTGACGGCAGCGGAGCGGGCGGCCATGATGGGGGCAGCGGCGACGGGGCGGGCGCGCAGCATGACCGAGGAGCCGCGGACGGCAGTGCGAAGGAGGGCGGCGGAGTGCATGGTGAAGAAGAAAGTCGGTTCGCAGAATTGCTGGAGTGGAGAGGCGGGTGGTGCTGCGCAGGCGGTCTTGCGATTTCCAGTGAAGCTGTATTTCGCTCGAGTTTAGGTGTCGTTGCTTCCCATACCGGAAAGATTCGTCGGGCTCAAGGTGGGATGACTAAGCGGGCTGAGCTCGGCGAGTGGTCTGATTCCCAACAGTGCGAATTGGTGCAGGGAAAATGCTGCTGACCAGACATTATCGTGTGCGTGGGACGTACGGAGTACAGTGTAAGGTAATGCCTTCCCCCCGGGATTGCTTAGCTAGTAATTAGGCGCGTTCCAATTCGTTGACTGCTTGCAACCCGCCCAAAAGAAGCGAAAAGCCAATCGACCGTACGGAGTACTCACACTAACAATGCCGCCGTAACGCTGCAGCGCAGCATTGCAGCTGGGATCTTCCCCAGGGCTGACCGGAGTAACGACAACCTTAACGACATCCCATGATCAATCTCTACTCAGGCTGACGACGAGTATGATACTTTAACATTTACGGCTGCGCCGCCTGTTCTGTCTTGATTCCTCAAGTCATCCTCGGCTTACTCGCTAAGCATTAGCAACATGTAAGGGGGGCTAGAAAAGCTTCCGAACAATATCTCATTTTACGTGCATCCAAGATGATGAAATGCATCCGAGGCTTGCCGCGATAGTTTGTGGTGAGATCGATATCGAGCCAGGGTACGGCAGAAGTACGGAGTACCGACGGGCACCTCGGACGTTTACCACGTAACCACTAATCCCGTACCTTTTCTCAATGGAAAAGCTGGTCCATTTGTTTGTTCGAGTGCTTAACAGGCGAATCACATGTGAGGACCGTCCAAGTCTGGGCGACACGGTCCTTCCAAGTCCACTTGGAAGTGGAGGATTGTACAAGCCAGTCGTAAGTCTCGAGTACCTGGCTCATGGTGAGTGATGTGTTACGCCGCTTTTGTTCTAGGTGCAAGGTGGGGCCCCAAAGTCGCACATAGTCAACGAGTCGGTGTGGGCAGTTAGCGGGGCAAAAATGATAGGGCAGCGCCGTAAACCGCCGGATGAAGATTAGCGGCCAGCAGCTAACAAGTATCCTCTACTCCGCGACTGGCTGGATCTTCCAAAATGAAGTTCGGACTCGGCGGCGCCTTGGTTACAAAATTTCCCCCTTTCGAAGCCCTTCAGCAACATCTGGCTTTCTCCCAACTTCCCCGTCGCTCTTTTCAACCCTTCCCCATCGTCTGGTCTTCTAATACCTCAACCCCTTATAAACCATCTCCCCAGGCACGGCTGCTTGAACATTGTGTTCGCCGCCGTTGCTTGTTCTTCTTCATTCTTGTCATTCCTTTTCTCTTTTCTAAACTCCCGGTCGCTGTCGCGTGGGAACCAATAGAGTGCGCCTTACCCACATAAGCCTCTTGGGAAAGTCTGGTCTTTTGAGGACTCGAGCCTCTCTTTTCTTCTTTCTTTTTTTTTAATCCTCTTCCTCTTCGCAACAACCAACGGAACGGTCACAGACATCTCACCAGTCTTGCCTAGCATGTCCGCACCCGCCACTTTCTACGAGCAGCTGCCGCTGCCAACAATCGATCGTCCTTTCGGCGTCCACCTATGGCCCATCTTCGACAAGGCCTGGACGGCCGTCATGGGCTATCCGGTTAGCGAATTTGAGTTTGTGCCGTTCGAGACGCCCATGTCGACTCTCAAGTCGACCTCGATCTTCATCGCAGTCTACTATACCATCATCTTCGGTGGCAGAGCGCTCATGCGCAACCGCGAGCCCTTCCAGCTCAAGACATTGTTCTTGGTCCACAACTTCTACCTCACCGCCATCAGCTTGGGACTTCTGCTTCTGTTCCTTGAGCAGCTCATCCCTACCGTTGCCCGTGGTGGTATTTTCCATGCCATCTGCGACCACAATGGTGGCTGGACCCAGCCTCTCGTTGTTCTCTACTACGTATGTCAAGCTCCCCCTGATGCGCCAGGGACCCGTCACACCTAACATGGATCCCAGTTGAACTACCTCACCAAGTACCTTGAGCTTCTCGACACGGTCTTCCTCTTCCTCAAGAAGAAGCCTCTCAGTAAGCATTGACTTGCGCGATTGATCAGGACTCCCGCTAACTGGCCTTAGCTTTCCTCCACTGCTATCACCATGGTGCCACCGCCCTGCTTTGCTACACCCAGCTCATCGGCTCCACCTCAGTTTCTTGGGTCCCTATCGTCCTGAACCTGACTGTTCACGTTGTTATGTACTGGTACTACTTCCAGAGTGCCCGTGGCATCCGCATCTGGTGGAAGGAGTGGGTCACTCGTCTCCAGATCATCCAGTTCATCATTGACCTCGGTACGTTGATAACCCCTGAGAAGCTCACTAAGGCCTCTAAATTGCTGACAATGCAAAGGATTCGTCTACTTCGCCTCGTACACCTACTTCACGTCGACATACTTCAGCTGGATGCCCAACATGGGACACTGCGCCGGCGAGGAGTTTGCAGCATTCTCCGGCATTGCTATCCTTACTTCCTACCTACTCCTCTTCATCTCTTTCTACGCCGCTACCTACAAGAAGGATGGCAAGAAGACCACTCGCAAGTCTTTGCGCCGCATGTCCCAGGCTCCTCTACCCGACCCTCTGCACATGTCCCAGGCCACCACCTCGGGTGCCAGCCCCAACGGAGCCAAGAGCAATGGCGTCAAGACTCGCTCCCGTAAGGCTTAAAGGCGAGGCCTCTTTGCCTCGATGAAACTCTCGCTCGACTTCTATGACCAGAGTTAGATTAGGGCGTTATTTGCAATTTCCATGCCAGGCCGTCTCTTCGTCCTGGGTGGTGTGTTTATTTGCAGCAGCAGCCATTTGCTGATTCTTCGGTTGATGTCGACGCCTATCCCATTCAGGATCGAACAACCTTCTTTTTTACAATCCATTTTAATCCATCGATCCGGGCGATCTCGGGAAAGGGTTGGTTTCAATACAGGCAAGTGTCCTGTGTTTGTGGTTTTTTACAAATTGCAATTTCATGATGATGGAGGGTTGATGAACTTCTGCATGGTTAAACTGTGGCGAACTCGGAAGGCATGGGTTAGTAAGGGCACGGCCATTTGACCGTTGGGGTTTCTTTTTTACGTGCTCAAGAGGTTCTGGTTCCTCGGTAAAAAGGGGGTCACCGCATTACGGGAGAAACACGTGGAGAGACAAGACGGACAAACATGACTGGAAGGTGCTCAAGAATCTTTTTTTAATGTTGTTCGAGTTTTTACTCTTCTGATGTAATATAGAAAGAAAGAGTCATCTAATTATGTTTTTATTCATCTCTCATAGAGGGGGAAATTGACTGGTTTTGGATACCATTCGTCTGCTGAATCCTAGTGAATGTGCAACTGAGCGCGTCTAGACTACGGAGTAATAAAGGGGAGGGTCGCAAACTGTAGCGCTCGATAACGCCCCGTATATCGAAGTGCAAAGTTGAGCTTACTTGTACTCGCTCAATTGCCAAGGTGGCGTCTAGTAAGTGCGAGGCTGTAGCGAGCGAAGACTGTTGGTTCTATTGTCCTGACGCTAGCGCGGACGTGCATGTCAAGCCCTACTGACTTTTGCATCCGAAACCATTGATGACCCTTGGTGAGAATAGTTGAATGTGCCACATTTGTCTTCATCATGTACTTGAGTGGCGGAAGAGGCACCTTTGATTTTCGCAGGGGCGAGATTGCATGTGAGGGTGGTAATTTTGTCCAGGTGGCATGCGGTCAAAGGACCCTTTTACTCGCCGTTTGGCATGCTGAGCCACGGTCGACGCCGAATGGAAAGGGGATTGGAATTCGATTAACCGTGTTGCCGCGGTCTCGTACTTCTTTCACCGTCCTTCTGCCTATATGTAGTATCGGTGCCTTCAGAAGTTGACGCGAACTTTCGCGCCCGTCTCTGATAATAGCCCTTGCAGCAACTTATTGATAGCCTTGCTCCCCATCTCCATGGCACGCGGCCTGCCCGGCGCGACCCCCGGCTCCCCTTTTTGCTTTTATTTTTAAAGTAGGTGTTCGTGTGCAATCTGGAAAAAAGGTTGCTGTTCCCAGAGCTTCGTTGGTTATTGAACCCTGAGCAAGTCGCTATGGTTGCGGGCGGCTACAGATCTTGATCCTTTGTTAATATACTTGTAGAATAACTGGGGGGCACAGCCGCGGCGCCAACGGCTCGATTCACTTAGAAGGTTGTTCTTTGGCTGCGTTTCTCTCTTCTTTTACCCCTGTCCGGGAAGCGTTGCTAGGAGCTTAAGCTAAAGGTGATGGTGGGCGCTAGCCCCTTGGGGTCAAAATAAACTGCTTATATTACCGCCATATCTAGGCGCATTGTAGGTCTAATTATTCTGTCAATAATTAGCCAGCTCTGAATAGCTGGAGCTGATGCGGTCATGATAAAAGCGGCATCCCCACGGCTTGGAAACAATCTAAGCCAAGCACTGACTGAAGAAGCAAGGGTCGTCCAATTGCCAGTGCCAGCCTGAGGTGCCTCTCCCTCACGCACGCCCAATCCAACCGCGAGAGATCAGCAAGCTCAACTGACATCCTTCCCTTTTGTCATCCCAACTTTTTTTTTTCTTTATTCTGTACTTTTCCCCCCTCCCTCCCTCTTCCATTTCCCTTCCCTTCCCTCATTCTCATCTCCTTCTTCGTTTCCATACCATCCATCGAATTTTCCATCTCTCACCGACCCGATTCGAAACTACCTGAACAGCTATCCTGTTCTCTCCCACCCTAGCTAAGGAGAACCCCGCAGCCCGCCGCCCACCATGAGACTCCCCTTTCGGCGCAAGGATAAGAAGAAAGATGCCACTGGCCATGCCTCTGGCAACAGCATTAGCAGCGAATTCCGCCCTCCCCTATTCCCGCCGACGTACAGGTCTGCCTTGATCCTAGAGCAGCTTCCACCGGCTGTACTGCAGCGTATATTCACGTTCGTATGCCCTCACTCGCAGGATGAGAGCTACGACACGTGCGAGGGCAGCGCTAGAGACGCAGGTTGCATGCTCTGTGACCTTAGGGACATTTCCAAGTGCGTCCTGGTCAACAGACAATGGCGCAAGAATGCTGTCCCAGTAATGTGAGTTGTATCGTCGACATGCTCAAGACGATTGAAGCTCACCAAGATATCGCTTCACAGGTATCATAGTGTGCGCATCGATCCCGTTCACTATTGCCATCGCGAAGCTATCCTAGCCGAGCGTCGCAAGAAGACGTCACGGTTTGACAAGAACGGTATTCCTGAAGACCCTGCCCAAGCTCGTTTACGCCTCTTCCGCCGGTCCGTCCGCGACGATCCTACCCGCATTGGCAAGCTCGTCCAGTTCCTCAAGATCCCCTATATGCTTCGCGAGTCAAGTCATATCGAGCTCGCGCAAACAATCGCGGTCTTGCCAAGCCTGGCGTATGTCGACCTACCGGAGGGCATGTTCGCTGATGAACCAAGCTTCGCGACGCTACGTCTCGAGGTTCAGGCCCGTTGTCCCAATCTTAGGAAGATGACGTACAACAAGGGCTCAGAACAGAGCTTAGCATCGCTAGCCAGTGGCAGGGTGTGGACCAAGCTAGAAGTACTGGAACTGAACGGGCTCAACATTGACCCAATGACAATCCGCAACGTACTTGGCTCACTACAGAACCTCAGAGCGCTCAAAGTCTCGGAGACGCATAGTCTATCCGACGAGGTCCTCGTAGCAGATGACGGCCTCCCATCCCTGCCTCCCTTGACAGAGTTGGTGCTCAAAGATGTCCCTCGAGTGACAACTGCTGGGCTAGTGGATTATCTGGCATGGGTAGAAACACAGCGAGCGCTGAAGGTCCTCACTCTTAAGGATACTGGGGTCTCTCCAGCAGCTTTGCAAGACGTTCTAGCCGTAGCTCCTTCGCTCAGGACGCTAGCCCTTCAATCCCGCGTGTCGGAGCCTTTCCCAAATAATCCTAACATTCGCCCTCTCAACTCACGCAGCTTGCGAACACTGCGTTATGAAATCACCGGATCACCGAATGCTACGGCCCTTGTTGCAATCGAGAACGGCTACCATAATTACGTTGTCTCCTCTATCCTGGGAGGTGGGCTACCGAAGCTGCGAAGCCTGTATGTGTTGGATGACAAGGTACCAGAGCAGCTCCAAGGGCTGCCGCCCCCCAATGCCTCTTTTTCCGGCGGCAGAGTTCGATCAAGCAGCTTTACGGCTTCCAAACCATCCGGCGCGTTGTTCTCTCCCCCGGGAGAGGGATCGGGCTCTCAGCTCTCGCCGCCTCAGCTCCGAGCTCCACGCCCAACGTCAAATGTCAACCCCGCCAACCGATTCTCCTCCAACAATCCATTTGCAGCGCCTGGGCCAAACGGTCCAGGACCAACACATACCCTCGAGGTGTTTACCAAGAGCGATGAATTTGGAAAGTGGAACTTTAATCGGGTCGACTCGTTCAACGCGGCCGCCTCCAAGGGGCGTGGTGGTAGAGAGAGGCCCATGAGTAGTTATGGCCTTTCGCCGGATGTCGGTGGCTTGGGCTGGGACCGAGGTGAGGCGCGTAGAAGCGTAATGGTGGGCAACGGTATTGGAACTTTCCTCGCCATTCCTGGACAGCAAGATCCAGCTGAAGATGCGCAGGATAGCATGGATTCATGGAGACCATCCACCAGTGGTGGTGATGCTCCTAGGGGAAGCCGCGACCTTTGGAGGTAGAGAACCTCTCATCATGTTTTCCCTTTCTTTTTCTTTTGCATTCAAATGCGTGCAGTCTTGGGGGAAACGATTTGGAAGTCGGGCGTCGAGCGACATATATTTGACGACGCGTCAAATGGCTTAATCATAAAAATGTGTTCAAGGGCCCTTTGAAGGGACGATACCAGGTGGGATTGGAATGTGTATTATTGCAAGCGTTGGCTGGACTGTTTGAAGGAGGAAAGATGATCTAATTGCGGCATGCTGCGCTTTGTGAACAGGCGATAGACCGTATGAGAGAACAACTGAAGGGCAGATTGTGAGTCAGCGAGCGCTTTGTAAGGAAAATCCGGGTGGAATGTAGGCAGTTATGGAGCGTCATCTCGGAAAGAATATGGCAGTCAGTCCTTTGATAATTCGGATGCTTAATTCCTCAATAACTCTATTTACTAGGAGTGAGTTCATTATTGACCAAGCGGGCAACTGTACTCCGTTACAACGCACACCAGATGGATTGAGATAAAAGTCTCTAGCCTGAGTTTGTCCAGGTATACAGTCCAACGCGGCCGATATCTGATGGTGCAAAGTCAAGCCAGAACTCTCTCCCTACACGGGCGTAGCTCTCTTCTTGGCGACGAGTTTTTGTCTCACTCACGGCCCCGACTCTTAGCAAAGTACTGCATGTCACCGCTTTGCCAGCAAACATACGAGCAGCATAAATAATGGCGCGAAACGAATGCGCAGCGTGGACTGTCAAGGGTGGATTGCGACTGCAGCTTTTATCGGTGTAGCTTCACCGTCGATTGACATCGGACATCGGGCGATGCTAGTATAACCCTAGGTGTACGGAGTACATCACACCGATTCCTGCCAGCAAAGCTCGCAAAGCCCCCAACAAAACGCAATGAGCAACAAGGACCCTTGAAATCCCACCGATCGGGGAAAAGAAAAAGACAAGCCAGAACGCATAGAGAAGGAAAAAAAAACGAGACTATTTTTAAGCGGTGTGAGGGACCGCTTGGACCCTTGGGAGAAGAGAGGCCCTGGCTGACATCCATCACGCACGCACAGCCCCGGGCGCCCCCCCCCCCCCAACCTCCCATGAAATGACGCGAAGAAGGATAGCTAGTATTTAGCAGCACAGTACACCTCCAAGTTCTGGAATACTTATGTGTCTGCTGGGTATGGATCTGACTATTATCTGACCGTGGAGGGGGGGGGGGCTAATGGATGATCTAGGATCCCGGGATGCAGTCATATTTCGCCTCGAAAGCAGTTACGGGCCTAGGGTTTTCGTTGTCTTGCTGCAAGGTGAAGTTGTTCCCCGGTGGATGTTTGCGACGCGGAAGTGGCCTCTTCCGCTACGTTTGGGGGTTTCACTGCCCACCGCTCCGGCCTCGCATCAGATTCGTACCGCGGGGCTCAACCCCTCCTTCTTATATCGCAAGATTAACCTAGAGCGATCAACACCTCTAGCCTTTCGATCGTGCAAATGAGAAGGCTTGGGCGGAGAGATTGGCGAGCAACGGAGAAAAAGGGGGGAAAAAAGAAAGAAGAGAGATATCAAGTGCCGCTGTCGGAGCTTGAAACCCACCCCCCTTTTCAGCGACATGCATATCTGGGATCTGTCAATGAAGATCTCCAGCTTCCTGCTGCTTTGTTGATGGTGAACTCCGGCACTCGACGAGCAATCAGGACGGACAGGTTGCAAGTTCTTGGAATGCATTGGCAGGGATTGCGTCCGTTGTTTTCCTCGACATCCATTGTGTCGTGTGGTGCTGCAGAAGAGCACGTGCGGCAAGTTCCCAATATCCGGACGATTTTTCTATTTTCTCTTCATATTTTGCTGTTCATTTACAAACGGTCCCCGTTGATACTACCAGTACCTAGTCAGCAATCATGACGAAGCTTAAGTGCTCGTACCCAAAATAGAAGAAAGTCAACCAAACTTCCAACGCTAAAGGAAGATATTAACTTTTAGGGTAGTGGTAGTAGTCTTTGGATCTGAGAAATTGTGTATAAAAGTGTGGCTAGTGATATGGGGGAGGGGGGGGGGAGAAGAGGAGGGGGGGGGCTTTAACGTCATGAGCCCCTCCCCCCACACACAGGTGTAAGGTGTACGAGGAAGGAAGTGGCTGGTGGTGGGCACACCAAAAAGAAGAGCGCCATCTCTTTTTTCTCTCGTCTCCAACTCGTCGTCGAGAGCTGATAATGGATGGCTACGGATGATGAATGGCTGAAGCAGCGCGACTTGGTGGTGTTGGTGGGAAGCCAAGTTGGTGGGGGGGGGGGGGGGG
>PXOB01000266.1:0-18361 GCA_003012115.1 Trichothecium sympodiale
GGGGGGGGGGGGGGGGGCCAAAAAAAAAAAAAAAAAAAAAAAAAAAAAAGAGTTCAAAACTGCGGGCGCTAATAATTGTAAGTTGAAGCTGGCTCCTCCGGGTTCTCTTCCGCGTCCGTATAATACTCCGTATACGGGCTACACACCACACCCCTGCCTCGCGGGTAGAACCCACGATATTACTTATGAGCTTGCACTTATTGATGTAATCAGACCTCATTGATGATGCGCCTGTCGTGTTGTAGAAAGATGTCGTAGTGTCAATAATCGGCGGCTTGCCATCATCCGCCAAAAGCTCGATAGTAATAAGCGATAAAGCAGGCCTCCTAACTAAGAGTTTTTTTTTTTTTTTTTTTTAATAAGACGATTTGGGGAATGACAAGGTGCATCTCAGAAGCCGATCCCACTGGAACCACCAGCCGATGCGCTGCAGCATGAAATTGCTTTGCTCCTACAGGGGTACAACAAAGCAGTCATCCTGGCAAAGGACAAGGATCAACTCCCGACAACGTCTCGCTCGCGCCGTCAAAATGTGCTTCCCAAAGAATCGTTAGCCACTTGTACAGACTTGCACGCTTTGCGCTCGAGAGCAAGAGCTTTTTTTTTTTTTTTTTTTTTTTTTTGAATGAATGAATAAGAAGCAATACCTGACGACTGTCAAGTATCCATCGGTCGGCCAGCTGCGAAAAAAAAAACGGATTGCAAACTGCCAGCAGTTCTTGCCCGGTAGCACCACTTAAAATGAAGCCGAGACTCTCTGCTTTCTTTCCCGTCATATCAGTCTCATCAAGGCGCCATTAGCATCTCTGACGCCAAGGCACAAAGTTTCCAACCAAGCTTCCCCGAGACAAAACAGTCGTAGTAAGTCCCGTCCGGCTCGGTGGGATGCGGTGGCAGGTACAACATTCCCTGGCTCGTTCCGTGATTGGAAGGATCCCAAACAGCTCCTGCCTGCTCCCTCCGTCACTTGAATGCTTCATCACTGTAAGTCTAACAAAAAAAAAAAGTTTCCCAAAAGGCAAAAAGCGTTTGCTTTGCCCAGTTTCCTTCGACATTCACCGCTCATTCTCCCAAACATCTAAGCCTCCCTCGAAGCCCAAGATGATGAGCACAACGCATCGTCGCTTATCGTTTTCTTTCTTGCTCTCCTTGCTTTTTTTTTGCACAGCCTTCCTACATCCTGTCGGCTGGCAACAAAAATGAGGGGCTGCTCTTTTGCCCCGCATCTCAACACCCTGCGTTTGCTCTTGCTTTGCTTTCACGCGCCGCGAGCTGGTTGATCTTGATGCCCAATCGGGATCAGAGAATATTGATCAGGCGGCCAGCATTCATTGACCGCTCCTTTGCCTAGATTGCTTTGCTGCAGGTCATCTTGTTCTGATGCTTTTCTGCAAATACGACATGTACCTGCTTCCGCTACGAGTTGCAAGAGTCTCAACCCGGATGAGCATGAGCAAAACCGAGGGGGGTCGTTTGAGCAAACAGACCAATATTCGTCATTGCTACTTGAATGTGAGTGCCCCGGAATCTCTTTTCTCTTTTCCCATTGCCTGCCCCTGCTTATAGTGTCATCAACGGTTCAATAGGGCGCTGAAAGTGCAGTGTTCATTACAATCTTGTGCAACCTAGCTTGCTTCCCTTTTATTCTCGCTCAACTAGTTCGACCTAATCTCTTGCTCCAAAGACCTTTCATATTGAGCACTGTATTAGTCTGGTTGGTGTTGATCTCCTCTTTCGCTACTACCAACCTGTGCATATATAACCAGCCTCCATCCCCTCTTCCATAGTCTTCCTCGTCAGCTCGCACATTTCTTCTTCAAGACCGCGGATTTTCCTATATTCATCTGTTTGAACCTTATTTTCCCCACTCTTTCAGCCTTTACACAAGTACCACAAGCCTTTGTGTTCCATTCGTCACCTGAATCAACGTCGGTGAATCAATCCAATCCGACAGTCAAGCTCTACATCGACTAAGAGCAACCCCCCTCCAAAACAAATCGGATCCAGCTGAGAAGGGCTCCCCCAGTCTAGGTCATGAACTACCATTTCAATGTTTCTGCTCCTGACGGCAACGACCATGGGTGGTGGGTTTCCAATGAGCAGAACGACCAAGAAGGCGAACAAAATGTAGCCCAGCAACAGCCATTTCCCGAAGCCTCGGCTCAGGGTTATCACAGCCCCTTGATGCTGAACGAGCAGCGTACTGCCAACGGCCAACGTCCAAGCATCCCCTACGCGCTATCGGATGGAACTTTGAGTCTCTACGATGGCTTTTGTCGTGGCAACTCTCATGTTCGTTCCCCTGAGGCCCCGTACCTCGCCCTCCCAGAAGATGCTTCCACTGTCAGCCGAGGTCAAGTTGGCACATATGTTTCCTACGACCAATCCATCCATTTCAACCATCAGCCCGTGCCTTATACGGCCCTTTCAAATGGCTCTCCGAACACTGAATACCACGCCAGTCGAAGAACCTCGGACTGTGGTGACAATTACAAACCCGAGCATCACATATCCCCCGCAGCCGTCAATGAAGGGCCCCACTCCCAAGGATATTCTTTGAAGGGCGTTGGCCAATTCATCAACCTGCCGTACCCTGACTTTGACATTAGCACCATGGAGGAAGATCCAGGCGAAGGTCCACTGTTCGTTACAGGCCCAACCACAGTCAACCCTTCTGAGATTCCCACAAGCCATGAAGCACCTTTTTCAAATGCCAGTCCCGCACCTTTTTCGCCAATGGGCCTTGGCATAGATGAGGTGTACCAAGGGCCCCGCAGAAGTCTATCGAGTAATCCCGCCGCCGCATCAGCTCAGAACCCAATACCAGGAGACTTGATCCTAGACCTGCCAAAGCCCCCTTGCAACAGGGGAAAATCTGGAGACATCCTGTGCATCATGAGCCCCTACTTCAAGTGCAACCAGAGATTCACCAAGATGTCCCAAGCCAGGCGCCACGCGCTGCAGGTCCACATCTTGCAAAAGTATTGGCTCTGTACAAGCGGTGACTGCCAGCATCATAACGCGAACCGGCATCGAACCAGCTTCCTCGAACCAGGCCTCAAAGGGAAAGTGTTTCTCCGCAAGGACAACTTCAAGGAGCACATCAAGTCTGTCCACGACATCAAGGACAGCGCCGAGCAGAAGAAGCTGATCAGGGCGGCAAAGGAAATTAGGTGCCCTCCCCCGACCACTTTGGACTGCCCTGCCCCGGGCTGCCAGACCGTGTGCAACAAAGGTGAACCTTTTTCCGACTTGTTCATTCACATAGCCAAAGAGCACCGCGACGACGTGGGAACTATAGGGGCCAACTGGGAAGATACAATCTATCAATACCTGCTCGACCATAAGATCCTCGTCCAAGAGGGCAACGTAGTAAGAGGTGGGACCTGGGAAGATGTAAGTTCTAGCAACGCCGCCCCCCCCCCACCCCCCTACGTCGATTGATATATCGTGGCTAACATTTTCAGATTCCTCCCGAAGGTCTTTTCTAATAAGGGAAAAAAAAAAAAAAGAAAGAAAAAAGAGGTGATAATCTGCAACATCCTTTCCTATATATCTCTCTTTGATTTTGATTTTTTTTTTTCCTTTTCTATCACCTCCTCCTGTTAGTCATGTTTCCTGTTAATTCGATTCTCCTTTTCCAACACTTCGTGTGTTATCTGTTGTCTTGTTTCTTTTTACAATTTTTCTTTACACTTTCTCTATTTCCCCCACCTTTATGGGGGTGTTTTTTTCATCATTCACGTTCTCGCAAGCTTTCTTTCACGGTCATATTTTAGATACACGACGGGCTTGTTTTGCTTGGGTAACTGACCAGCATCACGGTACATGGCGCAACGGATAATGTTAATGTAGTATATGTTTTGGAGGGCTATTGTTACTTGTACGTTTCAATGTGGGACCAATGGCTTACCCGGCGGCCCCCAAGTCGTACCAGCTGAGCCTCCAAACTCACCACTCTGAATTTTATCTCTTCTTTCACCCATCATCGTCTCCCTTGTGCAACACATCTACGTAACACCGCTCCTTGTTCCATCGTAACCCAAGCTATACGCTGACCGGCCTCTCTGTCGATCAAGTCTATCCACCCCAAGCCCTCCAGCCCAACAGGAAGCCTACAGCTCCGGCATTGTAATTGCAACACTAAACCATATCTCGAGACTCTACCCAAAGTCCAAAGGTGCGCGGCTGACGAGCTAATATATGTGCACTTTGGGCAGGCATGCATGTAGTAGCAACCTACAACCAAATCAATGTCACACCGCAACTTGAAGGCCAGGTTCAAAGATGCCTTCAACCCCCCCGTTATAGCCAGCCCATTGACACAAATGTACTAGTCACGCCCTCCATATCGGGAGGTTCTGCTCGGAATAGAATATTATTGTTCTGCCTATAGCAATAGCAACTTGTCCTGGCATTATTGGAATACAAGCTTCAGCCCACCTGCGCAACCACGTCAAGCCGACCTCCTTTCCACCCCCCTTGTCGATGATTGTAATCCCACTCCATCGCTAGCGCATCTATAAAACCAACGTTACCCATATTTGATAGAACAACAGCGCCTCGTGCTCGGACATTCACGACTGTATTAAAAAACAATAGTGAAACTCGAAAGTGTTGAAAGAATGTACAGCCTCCGATCCGGGGCTTGAGGTATAGGTAGGTGCCCCAGAAAGCGCCCACTTTGATACATATCATGAATGGTCACTCGTAAGTAACTTGCAGAACAGTAACCAGATGATCCAAGAGTAAGTTATCACTGCGCCTTCGCGTCTTACAGTCACCAGCACGCAGCCATTGGGCTTCACTCTGCATGCACCGCCTCTGCCAGGGCAGGACCCGTCCGGTGATTACCTGTAGACTCTGACTTTGGTTTGCTCGTAATGTTTCGTTGTGATCGGCGCTGCTGCCTCATCTTACACTCCATTGCATAACCTGGTTCGTTGGCCTTGCGCCATTCAATCCATGCCTCGTACTGTTGCTGTCTCATAGGATCAGGATTACGCGGCTTCGACACTGGACCCGGATTCTGTGGAGGGGTACCGTAGGCTGATCCGGACATGGCCGCTGCAAATCCTGGCATGAGGCTGCCCAATGGGTTCATGCTGAAGAGCCCAGTAGGAGGTAGGCTAGTAGTAAATGGTGAGGGGACCGATGACACGGGCAGTAGTGGAATGCCTCCAAGCAAAGTACCACCAGGCGCCACGGCTCCCAGTTGCAAGGCCATGGTTGGAGGCTGGCCTGCGGCCCAAGTAGTGAAAGCGTTGTGCGGTGACATGGGCAAGCCAGGCGAAACAGAAGAGGCGGATGAGGTGAGGATGGGGGATGCGCCCTGCCAGGGAGTGAAGGAAGGATGTGCATACTCGGGCAATGGTCCACACGTATTAGCATCCGTCGTGGCCGTAGCAGTGTCATGTATGTCTTGCACCGGGGCGCAAACAGCAGGCTCATCCTTGGAGATTTCAAGATCTGCCAGTGTTCTTCCAAACAGGTCTTCGATGGCAGGCCGCTTGTATTTTGGTTGTGGCTTCACGTGCTCATTCGGCGCTTCGTTCACAAGGGACATGAACTCTCTCGCCTTTGGGTTGAACGTATTGGGTTTTGGGACCGGGTCATTTGAGATGAGTGGTTGTTGAGGCTTAGAGGACCCATAACCAGAATCTGTAGAGACTGTTTCCCGTGCTTCTCTCTTCTTCACGTCCACAGTCGGGGCTTGATAGCTGGGACTGCTACGGCGTTGAGCCTGGCTCTCTCTAAGGAAGTGCGCAGACTCCTCTTGAATCATGGTATCAGAGCTCTTGTGGAGTTTCTGGAGCATTCTCTGAAAGGCAACGTCGGTCTTGGAGGGTATCGCCAGCTTCTGGGTGGGCTTGGCGGCTTCCTCAAAACTGTAGCAGCGAGGTAGGCGGTCTGCGTCATTCGCATCTCGCAGGGTGCGGCCAACGTCAGCTACGGCTGAATCCTGCAGTACGGCTTCTCTTGCTCTGTTCATGTCTGACCTAGTCCCTGTCTTCATCTTCACAGGAGGGGAAATGTGCTGCCTCAGTGAACCTCTGGTCTTCTTGGGTGTGTTTGCCGCCTCTGATGAGCGGGAGGGCGGGAGCCGTTTGAGTCCTTCATTTTCTGGCTCTGTTGGAGTCTCTTCGGTGGTTACAGGTGGCTGCCTCCAGATGTGCACCATTTTTGAGCCAGGGTTGTGTCGTTTGGGATCATAGGGAACCACTTCAATCAAGCTCAGAGGTTGTCCATTGGTCGCCCTATTCTCAAGTTGAACATGACCAATTACAGAGAAGACATTCCTTTGGCCATCTATGAGAGCCTCGAGGTCGTTGCTGTTCCGAGATTGCACAATAGCCTCCGAGGGCCAAACGCCATGAAGACGGCCAGTGATATCGTGCCGTTCTTTCGTCGTCTTTCCTGGCTTATCCGGCGTAGGGAAGGTAGACAGCGTCCAGATGTCATTGGATTCCGTGTCATCCTGGCTATGTGCCAAGTCTCTTGAGCTCGTAACGCTAGAAGTCGAGAAACGCTCCAGAAAATGCCTGTGGGTTCCAGAGTCCTCCAGAAATGTCTCCGATGAGCCGCTTACTGACTTTCGATCCCGCCAATTGGGGTCCTTCATTGCTAGGATGAACTTTGAGACAGCATTTGTCTGCTCAGTCACGGGCGTCTTACTCGGCGCCGGCGTAGGCTTCTCTCCAGCACGTACGCTGGAGTTTGATTTCGTATTGCGGCGGTCGGTCTTTTTTGCAGGAGAAGCGGTGGCCGCGGAGAACGACTTTGTTGCCCGCGGCAGGCGAGATGATACGATATTCCTCGTCACTTGAATAGTTGGTACACATATAACGTGTGAGATGTACATATTACTTACTAGTATTGATCTGCAGTCAAGAGACTTGGTACAGACGGTGGCGATTCGTCTCCAACTCCAGAAGTACTCGTGACACACAATGTCGCGAGGCTCGGTTACCAATGCGTCAGTAAACGAAATGCTTACAGCTCTCGAAACGTAGAAAGGCCCTGGATGCAAAAGCCTGGCGGGAGACAAAGAAGAAACTATGCAACAAGAGATGCAACAAGAGCTGTGACAACACTGTGGCCGCCACCACGTGTGACGACGCTCCGCTGGCGGTGCTTCTTCGAGCAAGTCGGGTTTGCTTGGCAACAGTAACAATAGTCTACAAAGGCGTCGATGATTCCTTCAGACTGTGGGCCTATGCGACCAAGACTTGAGACGACAGTTAAGTCGTGATCCAGATCTGACGGTAAGGTGAATATTGCAAGTGGGGGTAGCAGCCAGTCGCAGGTACATAAATCTAAGTGAGAACAAGTTGAAGTGCGCTTCAGTTGCCGGCAATCCAAGGCCGCTCGAAAATGCTTAGACGGAATGCTTGCTTGTGAGTGTTGCTTGTGAAAACAAATAGATTATCAAGGCTGTGTTAGGCGACTGGGACCAACGGTGTGCCCTTTCCACATCTTCCAGCATTCGTGCCTCCCAGCTTCTCTCATTTACTGTTGTTGCTCATTATGGAGCCGTAGGTGTTTAAACCCGAAGGCAATATCCCCGCACTGAGAAGCTCTTGCTTCAATACTGACCGCATAGGGTCGGATCTCGGATGTTTGACAGAGTAGCAACACAGCAGCAGTAATAGCAGGTAGGAAGTACTAGGTAGTTGTTGCTTGAGCCGTAACATTATCACTTCGCTATCCAACAAATCGCACATCATTTTCCAAACTTGTGTGACCCAAAAAAAAAACATAAATACAAGGAAATGTGAGCTTGCCTGAATGAATCACTGGCTTCATGAAACATTGCACATGGGGCTGTTATCCCTGGTATGCCTGACCGCTCATGTAGGCACCGAAAGCCCTCTATGTATCAAATCAGTTCTCGCTCTCTTAAAGATTGTTGAGTCAAGGATTTACTCACGGCATTCCTTGTTTGCATGTAGACGGTGCCAGGCCCGCTAAACTTGCAGACAACTCCTTCTCCAGCGGCTGCGTTTGAAATAATGCCACCGGATGCCACCCTCTCCATAACATATTTGCAGTTCCATGCAATCAAGTGGCCATTGTCGACGATGTATTTCTCCCCTTCAATCAACTGCTGGATATCAACACAAAATAAGCTTAGGCTGAGGGTATGAGGTGACTTACATCCTTGCGAATGATGGCGCCGAAACTCGTTATCCAGAGGAGGCCTTTCCCACTGATTTTGTACACCCAGAGGCCCTCTCCGCTGAACATGGCTTTAGCTAAACCTTGACGTTTGTAGTCCTTATAAACCCCTTGCGTCGAGGCGAGGTAGCAGTCTTGGCCTACAGACCATTGCTCATTGCCCCCCAGGCGAAGTGTAGTAATGTCCCCCAGCATATACGGAGCAAGTAGCAGCTCTCCAGGGCCAATGAAGGTTGACGAGCCAACGTCACCACCAGCAATCAACCTCTTCATAGTGAACTTGGCGGTTCCCTTCAACGTCATGCTGGGAGACATGGCGATCATGGCACCTGGCTTAGCCTCCAATGGGCAGCCCATTGCAAGCTGAATAGTCAGAATCGTATTCGTGTCACGGTGGCTAATGCGGTAGCTGCCACCGTTGAAGGTCCCGACATCATCACCCAGCGATGCATCGCCAGCTCCTACGAACTGATCGGCCGGTGGCGCGCCAGACACGAATCTTGGCTGCGCAGGCGGCTCCAAGGATTGTTGCCTTGAGTGCTGCGATTGTGCTGGTGGTTGCTCCGTCTGCTTCTCTGGTGGGTAGGAACCGTCGCTCCCGTGAGGGTATGCGGGTAAGGCTTCCTGGTGTTGTGAGGACCCCGCTGTGGAGGAAGGGCGCATGGACAAGCTGGAGCGCTTCTGCTCATGATGGACCGGAGGTGGCGATGATGCCGATCCCGGCGGAGGAGGGTACTGTTGATTGGAGCTACGGACCGAAGGTGAGGGTGTGTGTTGAGGAGGCGTAGGATAGCTCCCAGGCTGTTGACCTAGGACCTGCCCAGGTGGTGGAGGATTGCTAATCGAGCTACTCGGTGTTGATCTGTGCTGGGCAGGAGGCGGATAGCTTCCTGTCTGGCTCGGTGTTGACTGTTGCTGAGGCGGCGGCGGGTAATGACCCCCTGAATGACTTGGAGTATGCTGTTGCTGGGGAGGAGGAGGATAGTTGCCTGACAAGCTCGGGCTCGGCTGGTGTCCTGGAGGAGGATATTGGATGTTCGATGGAGGCGACTGGGGAGCTGCGCCTCCCGGAGGAGGTGGGTAGAATTGCGTTCGGTTCGCCGGAGGAGACATCGGAGGTGGCGCCGGGTATTGCTGTTGGGATGGTTGTTGTTGTTGAGGAGGAGGAGGGTAAGCTACGAGTTCTTCGTCAGCTACAGTAGGAATCAGTTGTCTTGGGGTGTTTCTAACATGCGCCTCCCGCACCAGGCGGAGCTATGGACGTATTAGCATTTCTTTACATGTAGGAGGTTGGGAACTTTGGGGCTTATCTCACGAGGGTAGTGATGCTGGTGCGACATGGTTGGCGGCACAAGGACAAGAACGCTAAGAGTCAATGGTGATGGTACCGTCCAGTCTTTTCATACACGCTCAAGAAAAGGAGAGGGAAAAAGGAGAGAAGGGGAAGGGAAAGCTGTCTTGTTCAGCCGGAAAAGCAAGAGCTACGTACTGTCGTCCTCTCGGGGTCTACAGCGGAAGGGTCCGTCTCAGCTAGCCGCCGACCTGCACGACGCCCAGTGCCCCGCACCAATAACGTGGAGGATAGCTATTTTGAGCTCAATAAATATACTCCGTAATGCGACTCACTCCATACATTCGACTCGCCGAAAACATTTCCCAGTAGTTCTCAATCACAAGGCAGTATTGAATATTCGACGTCTTTTCCCAGTTCCTTTGTTGCTCCTGTAATTCGGTGCTGAAATGAAATCAATCATCACCATTCTCAACCGTCCATTTGTGGCGTTGAGCCGTCGGAAAATTGGCTGTCCAATCAACGCCCAGATCTCCAGGTCCCTTCAATGGCGGGGTTCTGGAAAAGCCACTGACAACCGCTGAGGTGGATCCCTCCCGTCCAGCTCAGCGCTTACCGTTGGTGAAACCCTTCTGGGTATTATTACGCGATGGTGGTTGTCGCGACGCGCGGTCTGGGGTTCCTTCCAACTTACCCTGTATGAGATGGGGGGTTGTATTGTCTGGTATCGTTATGATTTCATGTCATGCAATTGATCAAGAATGAAAGTTTCTGTCTGCTTATACAGTTAATTTAATAATTTGCGTCCTTGCTAGCCGAGAAACAAACTTTTCGTACCTGGTCAACAAGAGAAAACCTACCTATATGGAGCAGGGCACTTAAAAGAAGCCACTCAATTGGTCAACATCTCCTCGATAGAAAAGGTACATGCTCTTGATATGAAGGTACACTACCACTTTACGCTCGTAACGAATAGAAGCTCTTGCTGGAAAAGACTCATCTCTGTCACTCAAATTTCACGCTGGCCGACGCGTAATCGATGCGATGCCATCCGTGGCTTCCGCCAAACGAGGCTGTCATGTTGCAACTGAACGCAATCCATTGCCACTCATGAAGAATCAGCCGTATACAGTACTCCGTACTCGGTAGATCTACACATTTTCCATCAGCAAGGGAACGCCCCAGTTCGCATATTCCTTGCTGCATGAATTCCCACGAGGTCACCCTACGCGATTGAACCTATATTACACCTTGCCTACCTATAGTTGCGACCTCGTGGGCTACCCCGGTACATTTACCGGACAGCAACCCCCCCCTCCCCCCCCTCCCCCAGTCAAGAACCACGGACCGGTTAACTTCAATGATAGACGCGAGATTGCGGGAAATGATGCACGAACCGCCGTTGCAAGAAGATGCGATTCCGAGAGGCAGGCTGTCGCACGTACGCGAGCGAGCGCTCTCTCCCCCTCTCTCCCTCTCTCAGGACTTTGGCCTGTAATTGATGCAACTTGGCGACGATGCTAACACTGCACGATTACGCCGTGGCGGGCAATACTTGTACGTGCGAATGCAACGCTGCCCAGCGCCACCATAGTTCAATAGTTTAGGTAGTCTTATT
The DNA here is from genome assembly GCA_003012115.1 of Trichothecium sympodiale. Lineage (NCBI taxonomy): Eukaryota > Fungi > Ascomycota > Sordariomycetes > Hypocreales > Trichothecium > Trichothecium sympodiale. The sequence goes on from PXOB01000266.1 coordinate 11,088, forward strand.
AATAAAAGTCCGTTAGTCCCTCCCCGGAAAGGACTTCAGCTCCCAAACAATGATGCATCCTCGTCATTGACGAAGTCTGTCACTTCTCATCAGTCGACGTCCACATGGCTGGCTGGTCACCCACCGCCGGGGTGTTGTGGATGCGGAAAAGCAAGGTCTGGTTCAAGCTGCAAGAGGGATCTTCAGTGCAGCTGTGAAGGGGTGCTGCTGCTGCTGCTGCTGCTGCTGCATGAACCACAGCGCCCCAACGCAACGTGGGTGTCCTACAGCATCTGAGGTTCCGCCACAGCGGCTGATCCAAATCGACTTTTTTTTTTTCCGCAAACAGACCACAAACCCATCTAGCCGGGGCATTACGTACGGGTTCCCATTCACCTCATCATAAGGGTACTCCGTACTGTTAAGATGAAGGAGCAGAGGAACTGCTAGGACCCCCCCGCGATGTACATGATACAGCGTAATTGTAAGCGCTCCGTAATCGTACTTGTAGGCAGTCGCCAACGCGGGTGATTCATCGCTCCCCGCGAGCCGGGACACTACTGCGAAGGGGATGAATACGGCCTTTTGGCATCTCGCTTCCCCTTGCTAGGGGGGTCAATATGGTTGCGCTGCAATACTACCTAGGTACGGAGTAGCACCACATGGTTGTCGGATCCCAGTCCAGTCACATACAAGTAAATTGGCACACAACCTCGAAGCGGGTTGCTTACGCTATAAATCACCCCTCACTCCCAAAAAAAGAAAAAAAAAACAAATTCTAAAGCATCGGTTGATATTGTGTATGAGATAATGCTAGTACTACAAGTTCACTTTACTTCTGATAGAAGCATACTAGAAGCATTATGATAGGCCGTGGAACAAGAGCTAATAGAAAAGGCAAAAAACCGCACGCAAAAACAAGAAATCCTGTCGGTAGCCATGACGCTAATAAGCCCATCAGCTATACTTGTAAAATTCCGTTGCTAACGTACTTCGTAATAATCAAAGGGTTCGTAAAGCTACTTATAAGGATCTAGTGTTTTTTTAACTAAATCTATTATTATATAATACCCCTAACGTATTATATATTATATATTATACCTTTAGCTTAAAATTAGCTTATAATAAAAAAGAAAAAAAGAAATACTAAAGGCTATAATTAAATAACTATCTTTTTAATATTTTAATTCTTAATTAGGAAAAGGTATTAAAATACTATATATTATTATTTTAAATATAAAAGTAAAGTAAGTTATAATAATTTAATATATAATATATTAGATTATTATAGAAGAGATATCTTTAATATTAAGAAATAGTTATAATAAAATATTATAATAAATATTATTAGATAAAGTAAATTTAAATTAAAATAGTAAAAATATAGTCTTTTTTAAATTATTATTATAAAAATAAAGCTAGATCTTTAAGACTTAATTACTTTAGATTATACTTATTAAGCTATTTAAATAATATAAAATTATAAGGGTTTTTTTAAAAAAGAATAAATTCTCCCTATTAATTAACTTTAATACTAATAGAGTTATTATAGATAGAGAGTTAAGTTATTTTAAATTAAAAACTTATAGTAAGAAGGTAGATTACTATATAAGATAAGTCTAGAAGCGCGGGCTACTACCTTTATAATTACTAGACTATATTTCCTATTTAAGGCTATCCGGCTAATATTATAAGGTATTATATTTAGGTATATAGAATTAAGGTATAAGTATAGTTAGTAGTAAAGTAAGCTATAGGGTAGTAAAGTAAGCTATAGGGTAGTAAAGTAAGCTATAGGGTAGTAAAGCAAGCTATAGGGTAGTAGCTATTAAAGGCGTATAATAAGAACTAAAGGTATATAATAAAAGCTATATATTATAAAGGTATATATATTAAGAAAGTATATAATAAAAAAAATAATAAAAGGTATAATAGAAAGTATTATAAGAAAGTAAAGATTTAAAAAGCTTTATAATTAATAAAGTATATTTATATAATAATTATCTATTTATTTATTATATTATTATTATCTATTAAAGGAATTCTATTTTTAGTTTTTATATTATTTATTTATTATTATTATTATTATTTTTATAAATATATATTTATTTTATTTATTTAACTTTAAGAAAGGATATTAGCTTTTAGCTAGTATAGTAAACGCGATCGATTATTTATTAATTATTAATAAAGTTAATCGAAGATTAAATATTAAGTAAGTCGAATAATATATTAAATATAATACTTTAAAGGGTCTTAATATAAGAGACTATAATATAAATTAAATTAAATAAGAAATTATATTAGGAAATATTAATAATTACCTTCTCGAGTATATAACCTTATAATTTATATATAGTAATACTATAGGTAATAGTAAGAGGGAATTAGGTATAAGTATAAAGTATGCTTTTTTTTATAAAATTATATATAGACTTAAAAATAAGAATAACCTAGCGTATATTTAGAAATTTATTAAAAAAATAAAGAAAGCTAATATAATAATTAAATTATATTATAACGATAGCTAGTAGCGTTATTTATATATTATTAATATTATTATCTTAGATTATATTAATAATAGAATTAAATATATTATTAATAAAGTTAATAATAATTTATATATTTTTAATAAATATAATATATCTATCGATATAAAAATATAATAATTATTAAAAGTTTCTTATATTTATAGAATTAATTTCTTTTACCTTTAGTTTAATATTAATAGCTATAATATATACGTATAGTACTTTTAATTATTTTAAATACTCGAGGTTATATTTATATATTTATTTATTAATTAAATAAATATATAAAGTATTATTAAATTTTCTTATTTTAATAAAAGTAAGGTTAGCTTATATATAAATATAAAGTAATTCCTAATAGGTATTAAAAGGATTATTAAAATATAATCCCTTAAAGGTTAATTAAAAAAGTATCTATTTATCTCATTATTAATATATAACCTATACTAAGTAATTTAATAATAATAATAATATAATATATATTATAATTAATAAGGTTAAAATTATAATAGAATTCTATAGTAAAATAGAAAGGTTTCTTTATAATAAATAGAAATTAGTAGAAGTCTTTAAGAAAAAGAATATTTATTATATTAAATAGTTTATTTTAATAATTTAGGAAGATCTTACGAAAGTAGCAATTAATATATCTTATAGTATAAAAGCTTATTATAGACTTCTCGTTAACGATTAAGTAATATATATATTAGAATATTTTAAAGATTTATAAAAAGTCTAAGGGTAAGAGTAATAATAAGTCCGATAGAGATTTAGAGATAGGAAGGTATAGTAGAGAGTATAGTATACTTTTATTAATTATATTAATAGTTATTCTAATAGGAATACTTTAATAATAATATTTTTATTAAATATAAGGGTTTTTAGCTTAAAAGATATTACCTTTATTAGGAAGGATTTACTTATTTTACCTAGGCTATCTATATTAATATAAAGAAGTAGAGGTCGTAAGGTATTATAGTTTATTATAACTTCGAGGTAATTAATAAAGAAGTTATATATTAAATATTATTTAATATTAAAGCTAGCTAATTTATTTTTTATTATAAAATTATTTAATAATATAATAGATTTAGCTTTATATTTTTTTTAATAATTATATTAATTTTTAAAGAGCTTAAGGTATAGTTTAATATATTATTACTAATTATAGGCAAGATTAATATCTTAATAATTTAAAAGCTCGATATCCTTTATTTTAATTTTATAATTTAATAATTCTTAGGTAAGCTCTTATTATACTTTATTTACTATTAGTTTTTCTTAAAATATATTTTCCTCGAAGTTTTTAGCTTCTATAAAGGGTAGGTTAATATAGTAATTATTAAAATAAGTATTTTAATAAATCTCCTAATAGAAAGTATAGGTATTATTAAATATATTAAATATCTTATCTTTAATAATCTTAAGCTTTTTAACCTATTTATATAGGTAGTAAAATATTAATTTAATATAGTAAAAATACTTATAGTTATTAATATTAAGTATTAGCTTATAATAAAAGAAGTAATTAAAAATATAATCTTTAATATAAGGGAATATATACTATAGTTCTTTATTAGAATTAATAATCGTTAAGAAAGTAAAGTAAGTAAATAAGTTTTAATCCTCGCTATAGGATAGATATTTAAAGTAAAAGCTTTAAGTTAAGCAAAGCTTAATTTCTTTAACGATATTTAATTAGAATTATTAATTAAAAAGCTAATAGTCTACGCCTCGAAAGATATAAGTATTATATTATAGAGGTAGGTTAAGCAATAAGTAATTTATTTCTATAATAAATTAATCCCTTTTAGCTATTAGTTTATTTATAAACCGAGCGATAAAATTAATTAAAAGCTAGGTATTATTAACTTTAAGTAAGATAGTTTTAGTAATATCCTTATAGTTTTTAATTTTAATCTCTACTTTAAAGTAGTATTTAAATATATAATTAATAATAATATATATAGAAGTATAAAGGCTAATATTATAATTAGCTAGCTAGCTAAAGGAGATTATATAATTAAAGTTATTTAAAATAAGGTTATTATAGGTATTATTAAATATTTAATATTACTTATTAAAAGTATTAGTAATAATAGGATTTAAATATATTATTTTTAGATAGTAGAACCTATAAGACTTATTATTATTTAAAATATTAAAAAAGTTAATATAATATTTCTATATATAGTAAGTATTAAAGTATTTATATTACTATATTTTATTAATAATCTCGGTAATAATAAAGAAAGTAAGTTAATTATTAATATTAACTAAGGGATTACTAATTCTAGCTAGTATAATACCTTTAGTAATTAAAGTAATGTTTATTATTATAATAGTATTACTTTAGAATTAAGTAAAATTAGCTCGTAGGATATTTATTATTAATTATATTAAAAGGGATCTATTAACTTAAAATAGGCTATATATATATATATTACCTCGTGCTTACTATTTATATTAATATTAATAATTAATTACTTTAAACTTTAGCTTAAGTATATATTTAAGGTAAGTAGTAAAGTAGAGGTAAAAGTAATAAGCTACGATATAAAAGCTATTTTTTAAATTAGCTATTAAAATAATATACTTATATTAAGCTTTAGCTTTTTTTTATTTATTATAGTATAGTATATAATAATATAAGCTATTTTAATATATATTAGCTACCGAAAGGGTAATAAAAGTATTAAAGTATTTTAACTTTCGTATTATAGCCTCGAGACCTTATTACTTTATATTTTAAAAGGGGCAAGTACCCCTTATACTTTTAGAATAGTAAATAATAGAATTAAAGAGTATATAAGACTTTAAAGTATCTTAAGTAAAAGCTTATTAAAAATCAGCTAGATTAAGTAGCTTTAAAGTAAAGCTAGGTTATTTAATATAGAAGGAACTATAAGAATTAACTTAACTTTATATTAAAGTATTAAATATAATATAATAAAAATAAGGATAATAAATAAAGTATTTATTATATTACTTTATTATATAATTAATATATTAATTATATTTAATAGATTAAGTATAAAACTATATATAATCCCCTTGCCTAATTAAGAAAAATATTAGGAAAGCGAGGGATAAGAAAAGTTAAGATTAATTAAACTTATTAATAAAGGTTAAATATATATTAAGTATTTATATATAGGGCTATATTTCGTATATTAAGATATTAAGGTTAATAATAAGAAGTATATTCTTAATAATAGTATAAAGTTAGTCTAGCTTTAATTAATTAATAATAAGATTAAGTATTATAAAATTATTAAAATTATCTTTATTAAAAAGGTTTTTATTAATAATATAATCCTTAATATTAATATTATCTTTAAACTTATTAAAAACTTAAGAAGATATATTACTATTAGGTAGGAGCTAGCTTAAATATTATTTATTAATTATAATATTATAATAGCTAGGATAGTTAGCTTTAAGGAATTATAGCTATATATAAATATAATATTAGCGGATTTAGAACTAGCAATAGAATTAATAAATTATATAAGGTTATATAATACTATTAATAAAGTATAGGATAATAATATCTAAGTCTAATAATAAGAAAGGTAATTATAAGTATATACTTTTTATATTTTTAAAGAAATTCATAATATAGCTATAATATTTATATTACTACCCCCTATATTAAAAGACTTAGATATATATATATATTTATATAATTAGTATTTCTTTTACTTATGTAAGTTTAAGAAAATACTTAGGGATATAATTAAAATTAAAGGTATTTTAAAAGCTAAAGAAATATAGCTCTTTAGGTAATTTATTATAATCTCGATCTTTATAATTCTAATAAATATTATTATAAAGATCTTAATTAAACTATTTAATATAATAATAAATATATAATTCTATTATTTAATTACTTATAGCGTTTTTCTAGTAATTAATATATTTAAGATCTTAAGTAATTAAAGTAAATTTATTTAAATCTCTTTAAAAAGGGATATCTATAGTATAAACTAGCTTAAGATCTAGTTAAAGATCTTCGTCTATAGTATAGAGATCTAATAAAATTCGATATTATTATAATAAAAGATTAATTAAAAGAGCTAACTTTAATTAAATTATTAGTTAAGATATTCTAAGGCTATTTATACTATTAGGGGAAGAAGGCTAACTTTTTCTTTAAGTCTTATATTAAGAGGCTAATTCTATCTTATAGTAAGTATTATAATATATTCGAGCTTCTTTACTATAGTTAAAAAAGCTAAAGTATAGTAATAAATAGAAATATTATAGATAGATTTAAAGCTTTTCGTCTAGATCCTTATTATTAATATACTTAATATAATAAAAATAAAAGCTAGTATTTATATTATATTAAGTAAGTAAACGTAGAATATAATATAAAAAGTATATAAAATAGCTTTATTTATTATCTTAAGGGGAGGTAAGAGCGAGAGAAAGATAGCGAGAAAACTAGCTTATTTATCGAGCTAATAGAGAGCTAGGTGCTTAAAATACTATAGATTATAGTATTAATATTAATTAAAATAATATTAATATTTATAAAAGCTTATTACTAGCGTATTACTTTATATAATACTTTTTCTTTATAGATTCTTTCTTTCTATAAGCTTTAATAAGCTTAAAAAGCTTTTTTAAATTAATACTATAAAGAAATAAGTATTAGATAAAGCTTAAGTAGTCTATTAAAAGATTATCTATCGAAAAAGGTTAAAGAGCTAAGCGTAATAGATTTAAAGGGCTTTAACTTCCTTTAAGTATATTAAT
>PXOB01000267.1:0-18851 GCA_003012115.1 Trichothecium sympodiale
ATAATCCTTATAGTAATCTTTATAATATCTTAAGGCTAAGGCTAGGGTTAATTAAAGAAATTCGATTTAGTACTTTAATTTAAATATCTAGCGCAAGCTTTTATAAAACAAACTAATCTCGCGAGATAAACTTTAAGATAATTACTTTAATAAAATACTTTTATGATTATAAGCTCGATTATAATACTTATAAAACTATAATTAAATTAAAAATAATAAATAAATAAAGTAAGTAGTTTCTTTTAATGCTATAGGTATTACTTTTTAAATAAATAGTAAATCTAAAGCTATTACTTATTTAATATACTTAAAGTATTATATTAAGTTATTAATTAGTTTAATAAAATATTTAATCTTTTAATAGCTTTAAATTTAACTATTTTTAATATATAAATAGCTTTTTATTTAATATAATTATAATTAAATAAATTAATTTAATATTAAATAATTAAAGTATTTTTAGCTTATTTAAATTATTATTTCTTTAATATATTTATACTATATTTTCGGTAAGGGTATATTTAACCTTTATCTATAGGGCGTTTATAGGGTTTATACTAACTATAACTATCTATATAGCTAAGTGCGACTGTCCTAATAGCATGACTCGTTCGTTGACCCTCCTTGAAGCGGGTATTTGGGGGAAACCTAGGGTTACATTTGCTGGGGAAGCGGACCCCCTGCAAGCAGTAATAGTTGCCGGTAAAATGCGTTGCGCCGACCCAATACCAACACTACTTTGTTCTGCTTGAATGGCCCTGGTGTTTGAGGAGGAGTGAGCGAGATTCGCCTTGCTTGAAAGGATTCTTGCTCATTGGCGGATTTGCTGATGTGAGAAAGAAGTCTTCTCAAGCCGTTCTATTGAATCCACCGTGGATTAAAGAAGAGACAACTGTTGGCTCGCTTTTCATGGTCCTGCTGTTCTCCCGGAGTGGATCGAGTGCCAAAATCATACGATGATCCGAAGAATATTCATGATTTCGGTACAGAGATTTCAATGCCGAAGCTCAGAGAGGGCAGAGATGCAGTATCCCCTGCTTTTTTGACCCCCTCAACTTTACCCCTGACCAATGAGAGCCAACCTCGGGTAGTTAAAGTAGCATATACAGCACCATGGCCCCCAGATGGAGCTCAAGGCATCGATGCCTGGCTCGGAAGGTTGAGGCCGTGTGCTATTTGGACTGATTTGGACAGTAAGCGAGGGAAGCATGACCGCGTTCTTCATGGACAGGAGAACTTGACTGGGTGCCGGCCAGGCACATGGTACGGTAGATCGAGGAGGCTACCCTCCGATGACCATCTCCCTTGATGAACCTCGTGCATGTACCGCGCAATTAACGGGCCGTCAAGCGAAGAGGGGGAGCTAGTCCACTTCGCAGAGGACGGATAGAGCGCTCCGTTCACGATGCTCACTTGGGACTCAACTCTGCGGATCTTGAAATTTTGTTCAAACGGAACGAAACGAAATGAAACGAAGCGAGGGTTGGAAAGGACTGAAGATGTGATATAAAAAGTCCATTTCCCCCGGGTTCATTTGGTCCTTCTGAACCTCTTCATCCCAAAAGTGAACAATCACAGGCATCACCCAACAAGCACCTTTGATTGCAACGCCACCACAATGATCACCATTGCTGCCCTCTCCCTTCTGGCCCTGGTCAAAGGCCAGAAGGTCGGTACAGACACCCCCGAGAATCACTTGCCCATGAGCTGGTCTACCTGCACTGGCTCTGGCTCTTGCTCTCAGAAGTCAGGCGAGGTTGTCATTGACGCCAACTGGCGCTGGACGCACCATGGTATGTGTTTGAGAAATTCCCAAGACGGAGATTTTATTGATTGACCGGGTCTTAGTCGACGGCTACGAGAACTGCTACGATGGTAATAAATGGACCTCCCAGTGCTCCAGCAGTGACGACTGCGCCAAGAATTGCGCCCTCGAGGGTGTTGACTACCAAAAAACCTATGGTATCAGCACCAGCGGCGATGCCCTCAGCCTAAAGTTCGTCACCAAGCACGACTACGGCACCAACGTTGGCTCCCGTACCTACCTCATGGCCAGCGCGGATGAGTACCAAATGTTCACCCTGATGGGCAACGAGTTCGCCTTCGACGTTGACCTGTCCAAGGTTGAATGCGGTCTCAACTCGGCCCTCTACTTCGTTGCCATGCCCTCGGACGGTGGTAAGAGCTCCCAGCCCGCCAACGAGGCCGGTGCCAAGTACGGTACCGGTTACTGCGATGCTCAGTGCGCCCGCGACCTCAAGTTCCTCGGCGGCACCTCCAACTATGACGGCTGGAAACCATCCGACAGTGACGAAAACGCCGGCGTCGGTGGCCGTGGCTCTTGCTGTGCCGAGATTGACATCTGGGAGTCCAACGCGCACTCGTTCGCCTTTACCCCTCACGCCTGCGAGAACAATGAGTACCACATCTGCGAGGATACCAACTGCGGCGGCACCTACTCCGAGGACCGCTTCGCCGGTCTCTGCGACGCCAACGGCTGCGACTACAACCCCTTCCGTGTTGGCGTCGAGGACTTTTACGGCCCTGGCAAGACCCTTGACACTGGCTCTCCTTTCACGTAAGTCGCCTTGAGAAGTCAACTCTCTCTTGACAAAGATGTATACTGACACGGGGCTTCCAGCGTTGTCTCCCAGTTCGAGCCGGACCGCCTTGTGCAGTTCTACGTCCAGAACGGCAAGCGTTTCGACCTCCCCGAGCCCACCTACGAGGGCTTCCCGGCCGACAACGCCATTACCCCCGAGTATTGCTCGGCCGCTCCCCAGGTCTTTGACGACTTTGACCGCTTCGGCGAGGTCGGTGGCTTTGCTCCCCTCAACGACGCCCTCAACCTGCCCATGGTCCTCGTCATGTCCATCTGGGCCGACGTGAGTCTTTTTCTCCCTGTCCCCCTTGCGGCTTACTTACTGACACTTGCCGCAGCACTACGCCAACATGCTCTGGCTCGACGGTATCTACCCCCCTGAGAAGGAGGGCCAGCCCGGCGCTGCCCGCGGTGACTGCCCCAGTGACTCGGGCGTCCCCTCCGAGGTCATCTCCCAGTACCCCGATGCCACCGTTGTCTGGTCCAACATTCGCTACGGTCCCATCGGCTCCACCACCGGTCTGTGAGCGGCTTGCCGGCAACGTTTCGAGAGACATGGACCCGGGGCTCAGAGCGCCAGTTTTCTCGATTTGAGGTGTGACGGTTTGAAATCTTTCCTTTGGAGGATGATGGCTTTGGTCCGTGTACATAGTGGCACAAAAAACATATTCCTGGCTTTTTTGCCTGATGATGATGTGTTGATATTTATATGACTGATGCGCGCGATATGAAATAAACGTTCATTAACGAGAAGATGATGTTTCTACTGTATCTTACTTGAAGCTGTACTCTGTATAGTGACGCTGTAAAATATAAAGACGCCATTCCCGAACTGACATCAAATCGATTACACCCCCCGGTCTGTTTTAGCGGGAGGCTAAGTCTACATATGGCTGGAGGACACACCACACCGCTCAAGTACGGAGTACAAAGTCCAGATCTGAAACAATAACAGGAAATACCAGGGCAAAGCTTGCTCTGAGCAAAGGTGCATCTAGCATCCAGTTGAAAAAAAGTCCTTATAGGCAGCTGATTTGTGTGCGCGGGGGAACTTGTCGCAATGCACAAAGCGTTTGAACAAGATCTCCTTTCACACCCCTGCACCTATTAGGATGCCTTTCAACAAACGCTCGCTGATTCCCGCGGGGCCTCCATAACGGGGGAGTTTAGCAAAGCTCGGCTCCGGGGTACGGCCCATAACAAGTTGTTCTGGAGCCTTGACTAAACCCAGATGGCCTGTTGGAATAGGTAGGTAATCAGGTCATTTTTCTTCGCCTTTAATAAAAAAAAAAAGGTGCTAATCTCAGTATGCATGTACAAGGTCGCAAGGATAAGTAACGGCAGCGGGGCAGGTTAATTACTGGGTCTACCCCACAGATCCATACAGTCAAAAAGTACGAATAATAAAAAATAGATTTATTTTCGTATTTTATTATATAATTAAATAGTAAATATTAAATAAAAAATAGTTATCTATAAATAAATATATATCTAATATAAGCTAACTAATTCTAGTTTTTTTAAAATATTATATTGTAAATTATATTAAAGAAGATATATACAATATTAAAGAAGCTATAGGGTAGTACCTTTCGCACGGTTAATATAAAAATTACAGGGCAGGGGGTTACCTGCCCCGCTGCCGTTACTTATCCTTGCGACCTTGTAGTTAATAAAGCGGAATGATCACCAATTGCTTCCTAAGGAGGAAGGTGTCTTGTTACCGACTTGCGGAGTTGGTTGCATAAAAGTAAAGGGGAATAAGCCGAAACCTCAACCGCTGAAACGAATTGCCAGACTGGGTTGGACTTACTACTACATGCTCCACTGCCTCCCATGGTATTAACTTGTTTCAATACGTAAAAGTTGCATCCAGGAACGATGCAAGGTAAATCCATAGCATTCGGGGAAATGGTAAGTGGGCGGGATTTTCATACATATATGTATCCTTGACTTGTCCCACCTGGTGTTTTCTTTTCATCTTGTCCCGTTTTTTGAGTTAAATCAATCACACCAAGCAGTTAGCATATCGCCAACAGTTTGCCCACACAGTTAGCACACAACAATGTTGAAGCACATCGGAACATCGCTCGTCCTCGCCTCCATGGCAACGGCCTACGAGCTTCCCGACAACCTCAGGGCAATCTACAACAACCACAAGGTGAGCAAAACATTGAGTTAAACTTCTCCCTTCCTCTCCCTCTTTGCTCACAAGAAGAAATGGCAGGCCGGCTCGTGCGCCAACGCGTTATCGGAGCCGTTCGACGGCGGCGCGAGCTACTGCGCAGACATCCCCGGCGTCATCTTCCTCAAGGGCGATGGCGAGTACGACAACCTCGACATTGACTGCGACGGCATCAACAACACGGCCGGCGACTGCGCAAACGACCCGACCGGGCAGGGACAGACGGCCTTTAAAGACACGGTGCGGACGTACGGCATCGAGGACCTCGACGCCAACCTGCACTCGTACGTCGTCTTTGGCACGAGCACTTTCAGGCCCGAGGATCATGGCATGGAGCCTCTGAGCGTCATGGCCGTCGTCTGCAACGATCAAGTGGTAAGTCTTTTACATTTCACCTGAAGCTGATATAGATACCCCCTAACGATGCAATTCTTTTAGTTTTATGGTGTATGGGGTGATACCAACGGCTTCACCTCGACTGGCGAGACTTCCCTCGCGCTGGGCCAGCTGTGCTTCCCCGACGAAGGCCTGAATGGTGACTACGGCCACGGGGAGAATGACGTGTTGTACATTGGCTTCACCTCGGGAAGCGACACCGTTCCCGGTGCCAACGGCGCGGCCTGGAACGCCGGCAGCCGAGAGGAGTTTCAGGACAGCATCCGGTCCATGGGCGAGCGGCTGGTCGCCACCTTGTCTGCTTAAAGGGGATGGAATGGGGTGGCTTGAGGTGTTTGCAGTGGCGTGGAGCCATCCAGCCGGAATCGGGAGGAGCTAGATGAGGAAAACAGTTTAGCAAGACTCGACATCAATTCATCTGTAAAGAAGAAGAAATGAACATGAATGTGAAGCAGACGAGGAGAAGTGCGAAGAAGAACTCGAGCATGATTTGCGGTGATGGTGGAGACCAAGTGGTAGGAGATGCACATATTGTAGAAATCTAAGCAAAGGTGACCGACCTCTCCGCGATACAGCAGAGGCATAGATGACAATTCAGCAATCGGCACGTGTGCGTCGCCCTAGATCCATCTATCTACTTGGCCTCGGCATCAATAGTAGCCCACATGGCGTCGATCTAGCGATCAGGTACGGGGGTTTATTATATGGAGGCATCGCATGGTTGCTCCAAGACTGGTGGGGTGAAGTTATCCTTGGCAAGCCGTTGTTCTCGATTGCTGCCCCGAATACAAACGCTTCGGTATCCAACAGCGGGATCTCATCTGCGCAGATCATGCTCACGCTGTGTTGTTAGGTAGAGGTGAAAGGGAGTGGCTTCAGTAGTGAGTGTCAGTGAGTGCCACTATTCGTACTGTAAGGCCGTATGGCGAAAACTGTCCTCAGTTAGGTAAGAAGAGCAGATCCCTGACCTGCTGGTTATATCGCGGCGTGTCCAAGTAGGTACACGGTGAAGATGGGGATCATCTTGGCTTTGGCAAGGTCAGTCTTGCAGCGCTAAAAGACCATGCATTTTCGGTTGCGCATCACTGCTCTCATCTAGCGTAGTTTCGGTGATAGGCAGGGTTATCCAGGAAGACGGAATCGTCACAGGCACCGTCACCGTGTCCAAGAATTCTGTTGCGGAGAAAAGAAAGAAGATACCGACCCTCTGTGCCTCTCGATTGCATGCTCAAGAAAGGCCAATGACCTCATCGATCGGTCACGACGTCGCATCGCTTGGGTGTGCTCGCTAGAATCCCACCAGTACATTCTCTGCGTGACGGACAAGGGGACGTGTCCGGGCGTTTCTTTCTCACTCCGACCGGGGTTATCTCAAGCGCAAGTTGAAGTTGGGCAAATAGTGTGGCCTACTTGTAGGCCTTGGGCTGTCTTACATTCCGCGCCCCCTCTACCTCGAAATCTTAGTAGCTGACAATGTATGGTATACTTTTATTAAGCGAGCCGATGAGCAGTGAGAAAGATGACCAAAGTCTAAAATTCAGGCAACAACGTTGGGGATGCTCATCATCTGGGCAATATTGGACCCGATCGAGATCTACTGGCGCCACGCTATTGCGAAGAAGGGCAAGAAGAACAACTCATCCAGCTGTTTCGATGTCTGGGGTTGGGCTGATGTACCGCTGTGCCCTCCCCCCTCCTTACGGAGTACACTAGCCCACGTCAAAGCTGGGCGTAATCTTTTGCCACAAGAACTTACTTGTAGCCACCAGGAAGGAGCCATGTATTGTTTTTTGTTGGGTCCTTCCCTACCTTGGAAGCTCTTGCAGGAAGGAAGCGCAGGAAGTGCAGGAAGGCGCTGACTTGAGTTGTTGCCGCTAAAAGCGCCCAAATGCCCCCCCTCCCCCCAAAAAAGATTATGGTCCCTCTCTGCCTTTGCTTAGGTGAGGCAAGGAGGGCGAGGGCGACTAGGTATTGGTCCAATATGCGTAGGGTTCAAGACATGTCTCACGGAAGAGTCAACGAGGCTGCCTCGTTATCTCTTCTCGACATGTCAACCTATCGGCTGCGATTCCCGGGTTTGCTCGCCCGCCTCCACTGAACCCTGATTAGTAGCCAATAATCCTGGCCAAGCTTTCCCCGTGTCACTCACCCTGGTACCTTAACTCATCAGTGATCAACACCACCCCCCACCACCCCCCACCACCCCCCGCCTTGTCTAACCCTTTTTCCTTCCTCTCTCATCGTACCATCCCGTTGTCAGCTCGATTTATATCATATCTATCTACTCCGTATTTCTCTTCTTCTATCGCTAGGTCACCGACTCTTTCATACTTGGTCTCACCACGCGCTACAGCTACTATCAAGTCCTCCTTGGTAAAACCCATCTCTCATCTCACCCCAAGTTACGGCTGGCTCTGTGTGACCCTTCTTCAACAAGGAAAAAAAAAACACACGATACATACTCGACCTTGATTGTTAATTTGGTCCCCCCCGACTGCTTCGCCTGACATGAGCCAAGCCACCGTCGACCTTGAAACGCGCGATGGGATCGAGTCTTTATCGACTCCAAAGGAAGAAAATCACGACGCAAATACTACTTCTTCCTCATCATCATCATCCTCCCCGACGACCCTGCTCGACATATTGAGCAACACCCTCGTCCTTGAAGGCGTCGCCCCTTTTCTCCCCATCTTATCCATCCTCAATATCTCTGCCACCAGCCGGGCATTCCGGCATGTCATCTTACCCAATCCGGCCGCCTACCGCTACCTCGACCTATCCGGGGTCCGGGCAGCTGACTCCCCAATCAACGGCCAAGGCGAGCTCTTTTACCACCTCCGCGACGAGCCGCTGTCCTGGGGCGATGACCCGTCTTGCTCGCTGAGGAGCGTCTTCAGGGTCCTGGATCGGAACAACGTCCTGCAGCATGTGCAGACGCTGGTGCTCGATGGCCTCAGAGTGACGGCCGAGTTGTGCGACGAAATCATCAACGGCGGCACCTACAACGTCCGCACGCTGTCCATCCGCGACGTTGACTCAATCGATAAGTTCAAGCTTCGCGACGACCTGATAAAGGCTTGCCGCGAGACCCGCCCCAAGGGTTCACTAAGGCTCGAAGCCCTGTACGTCTTTGGGCACCGCCCTCAGATGCTCGAGACTCCCCGTCTGGATGAGCCCCGTCTGGATGAGCCCCGTCTGGATGAGCTCCGTCTGAATGAGCTCCGTCTGAGTGAGCCGTGTCATGGTGAGACCAAAGCTTGGTGGTCCAAGAAGGGTCGCATCATCTACGAGCGCTACATACTGGAATGGGCAAAATGTTTGATGGCGTGCGACGGCATCATTGCGTTTGATACCGTCCTGTGCCGGGGTCCTCGCCATGTTAATTCTCCCGCGTATGGCAAGGTTCGAGTTTCAAACCCTAAAAACAATGACCCCAACCTAGCCGTGACTGCGGTGCATCCATGCGAAATGTGTGGCAAATGCCCCGAGGGCCTGCCTACGGCCACGCAAGACCGCATCGGCAGCCTCCCCCTTCTTTCGCCGCCACCGTTTACGTCGGCAAGCGTCAAGGCGGCTACGATGCCGGGCCCCGGCGCCGAGGCCTTCGTCCCTCGCTGCCAAGACTGTCTCTCACAGCGCTACTGCAGTTACTGCAACAAATTCTGGTGCGAGTCCTGCTACGATACGGGCGGCATCGCCAGCAAAGACCCAGTCCCTCATGTCATTTATCACGACGGCACTACTTCGAATCATGTACAGATGTTTCCTTTAACTCGCAAGGTACGAGACAATCTCTGTCAGGATGTGTGCTTTCCGATTGCCTTTAAGGAGAGGATGCAAAGAGTAAGACCTTGCATTTGGAATACCCTTCTGGGCAACTATCAGACCGAGGGTGAGTATATAGGGACGGCGCGTTACATATAAGGTAATCTAAACGCTCTATCTTGCGTCCTGGGAATGTATGCATACTACATTTATTTCTTCTTCTTTTCTTTTTTTACCCATGTTATTACTTCCAACTCACCGGGTTGTCTTTCCAAGGTATCATCCCATTTTGTACGTGACCAGGTATACTGACATGTTGACCATGACAGCAACATGTGACAAAGAGCTGCTGGGAATGCGGCGACAATGTACGCCATTGCCCCATCCCCTACACGGGTCCTTGCCAACTGCTGACCACTTGGACAGTGTGATGATTGCATTAGTCGAACACAGAGATGGTGCAACCTGTGCCTAGCCGGCTACTGCATGATACACAACGAAGGCTCATGCCACGATTATGTAGGTTTTCTTTTTGTTCTTCTCCTTTTTTCCACTCAACCCGCATGCCTAAACTAGGCTAACTTGACTTTAAACAAAGTGTGATTGTAAGAATGTTCTGACAATAAGGTTGTGCAAAAAGGTATTCGATACTGACGAAATGATTTATAAGGGTGCACCAAGGTGAGAATTATGGCACATCGACGCACGCCAAGGTCTCCGGATTCGTCCGCGCCTAATCACACTCTTCATCGAGCCCTGCGTGCAGGCGGCGTCCCCTTGAATGTTGCCCTGGCCAGGGCTCGGGAAGTAATGTGATGAGTGCCGTGAAGATTAATCAATCGACTCGGTTCGGGAGCGCGGTGTTGCATAAGCAACGGACGTTTGATGCGAGGTTGTTGCTGGTACATCTATTCATGAATTACGACGCATTTGCCGCTCAGCCATGGCAACAAGATTCCCACTCCATTTCAAGTTTTGTCTACTTTTTTCTTTCGATTTCCGACGCAATAAGCGCAAAGCCCCATGTCAAGTTTTGAAATTAAAGAAATTCAGTCATTCTTTTTATCTATTACTGCACTCATTTGCCCATAGCATGGGAGTTGTAAGAACGAACATGCCTCATCGTGACGTGTGAATCTATAAACATACTGTCAGTGCTTAGACTCCAGATTTTCATCATATATAAATTTATTTCTCACTTGTGAAATCATTACCTCCTATAACCATGGGCAGCTAAAAGAAACGTCCCGTTGACTTGTTGCAACGCTTCGCCAAGGCCAATCACTCAAATCACGTTCAATAACGCACGAGGGAAGAAAAAATATATCAAAACGGATCAAAACGGGGAAAAAAGGAAAAGAAAAGAAAAAACATACAACAGCCAGTATTCGCTAGTCGTCACCGACCTAACTACTAATTGGCCGCTTCCTGGCTTATCTATGGGGGAGCGGACGGGACCCCGAGCTTTCCAGGAGCTGTGGTCGTATGTGCTTGGCCTCTAGCTGTATGGGGTTATATTTGTTTTGCGGAGGAAGTGTCCATCTGAGCAAGCGTCCCCCTCGCTTAATGCCAAGTAGCACTTGACCAATTGTTGTTCATGGAATGATTTGAATCTTCCTACGGCCTATTGCTTCGCGAAGTTATTAGCCAACACCCCTTTTAAGCATAGAATAAAGCTGTGATTGTAGATTCGTTACCGTTATTTGAGAAGTTGTCCTTCTTGGGCTGGCTTGCTTTTCCGGTGATGCCAACAGGGACTGGGCAAGCAGGTGTTTGTCCCTATGGAAGCACTCCTCCTCCGCTATCATAATGACAAGTTTGCTATTTAAATAAAGGATGTCTGCCTCGAAGAATCGCGGTGAAATCAATTTGGGTGTTTGCCTTTATTTTTTTCAGATGGAGTGCCGAGGTAGTTTTGTCGTTATACGTTGTGCGCCCATGAACGTGATTGCCTAGATAAACTCCTGGCAAGCATCGATTCGAGTCTTATCAATCACACGTACGGAGTAACTACTTACATCTTGAGTGATAAATCATGGACAGTTCATAATAACCAATGCACCAAAGTTGCCGGAAAGGAAAAATGCCAATATGTAGGGTAAGTTCCAAGTGTAGCAGCTCAAACACGGCTTGTTTTTACCTGGCAAGCAAGGAGTGCAAAGCATCACGACCAATGTCTTTTATACTGACCCTATGGTTGAGTGTAGCTGGGTACAAAGGAGTACAGTAGCATGAACTGCCCGACGACCTACCTCGATCTCGGTATCCGAACAATTGGCACGTCACCATTGTCGTCCCAAGTTGTTTGGGTTATTTCAGGCGGGCGAGGCTCGGGCTCTCGCTTGTGCCGGGGGTTTTTAGTTAGAGGGCCTTCTGTAGCGGGATCAATGGCCTTCTCTTATTGGTCGCGTAGCGCTTGTAGTGCCTTGATTCCTGGGGCCTTAGTGGATCGATGGCAGCGCCCTTCCCCCCGCTTCCAAGTTACGGCTCTGCAAGCTCCGGTAGCGGTCCGGGCGGTCCACTAGAAGCACTGGAGACAACGGGCAGGAGCAGCTGACGATGAGGAAAATATGTACCACCATGAATTTCCAGGTTCTTGTGTTTGTTCTGAAAAATAACGAAACAAAAGAAACAATTCCTTCTTCTTCCCCTCCCGCCATCTCTTCAATTCTGTTCTGCAATTCGACACAGCACTTATTGCATACACTTTGCGTCCACCCCCTCTTGTGGTTTCATCCTGCAACTTGGTAGCCCGTTTGTCTCAGGTCTATCTTTACTTTCATCTATGGGGGGAACCTGATCGGCTACCCCGGCTTATCACCAACTTATTACCCTCACAACAATCACACCTTCGACCGTCTCACACTCGCCTCACACCCGCACGCGCACAACCATCTATCCCCTTCTCCTTTCCTTCTTTGGAGAACGAGATGCAGCCTGATTGTACCCCCAGCTTCTGAAGCACCTTGCTGCTATCATTTGTTGCATTGAAACAGATTTCTGGCATTTACTGACAATTAGGTTCATCGGCAAGCATCAGGTATGTGAAGGAATTCATCATGCCTTTTTATGCCCGTTTAGGCGTCAGCCGTTGAGATTCACAGTGAATACCAAAATTAACTTTCCCACCCTCACGTCCGTTGGCTCTTCTGCCTTTTTTTTTTTTTTACTTTTTTTTTGCGCCTCTTTGCTGCTCTCCCGCGCTCCCGTTGCCTACCATGCCCTTGCATGCCTTGGGCCCAGTTCCAACATTGCATCTCTTCTACTACCACTTTTATCAATTCCTATTGGTCTTTTCCCTTTGACTCACTATAGAAATTTACCTTGACCATGTCCCTGTCAATATGTTTTTTGCCAAATTCGTGGCTAACTGACGCCCGCCAGACTTGCGCGAGTCAGCCAAACCCGTCGACCGATCCCAAGCTACCTACTACCGACCAGTCTTGATCGCTGAATACAGGACAGGCCAAGGTGAATTGGGTTACATTGGGTTGCGTCACCACCAATCATCCCACCATCAGTGATCGCCGAACCGCCTTCTGCATTCCGACATTTGCTCCCACTCGCCCTTGCCAACAACCATCCTACCTCGTCGACTACGAATCTCCTCCCCATCGAATTTTCCCATTTACAACGATACCCTCCGTTCTCCTAAAAATTGTCGAGGCGCCATCATGGGAAATTCACATGGGAGAGAATCCGACCCGGCAGGCTCGGCGGGAGGGCGCCGTGGCTCCGCTGACGCTCCCGCCGATCGATCCCGCCGTTTGAGCAGAGCAGAACTGAGCTTCTTGGGTTTGAGTGGAGGTGGCCGCGACCGCAACCGAGAACGAGACGATGCACCCTTTGTCCATCGCGAGACTCGACAGGAACGAGAAGCACGCAAGTTGGAAAAGGAACGTATCGCTCGTGCGAAAGAGCGCGAGCGTTCCACACGCGAGGAACATGTCGATGGTGGTTATTTGGTCACCTTGGGCACGTATACCGGTACCGAGGACTTTAGCAAACCAGTTGTGCGCCAGCTGCAGGTACAACTAACTATTGCCGCTATTTTTCTTTTTTTCTTTCATGACCAGCTGACGATTACAGATTGAGCGCAAGATTGCTCCTTTCTGGCGTGGCCTCAACGACTGGTCCAACAATTGGGCAGAACATCAAATTGTCGCTGCTGCCCGCGGCCTTCCTATCCCCGCCGCAGACGACCCGCCTGATCCTGACTTGATGCCTAGGCCACTGCCTCGAGGGGAATCATCAAATATTCAGAATCTCACGGTCCCCATGGGCGGTAGAACTCTCTCGACTGCTTCTGATCGCAGCGCGTCTGGTGTTGGGTCCGGATCTGCTACCCCTGGTGGCACGCAAACGAAGAGCTCCCCGTTCAAGCCGCGGGCCAAAGCCCTGGCTGCTGCCCTCACTGGCAACTCTCGCAATGCCTCTTCCGCCGACTTGAGCCCCAAGGAGGTTTCTCTGCCACACGATCCATTCGTCAATGGCCAGGCTTTGGAGGTGTTTCTGTACAAGGACGCCACCGAGTGCCCCATTTGCTTCCTAACCTACCCCCCTTACCTCAACCAGACCCGCTGCTGCGACCAGCCCATCTGCAGCGAGTGCTTTGTTCAGATCAAGCGTGCCGAGCCTCACCTACCAGAGCATCATCCTGACGGCCAGGCCCGCGACCCCAACGAGGGCCTGAACCCTGAAGACCCTCCCGAGATGCTCATCTCCGAGCCTGCCGCCTGTCCATACTGCCAGCAGCCCGAGTTTGGCGTCACGTACGAGCCTCCTCCGTTCCGACGTGGCCTTGTGTACACGACGGGAATTCATGGGTCGGGCAACACGGCTATGTCTTCCCAGACATCCCTACTTTCTGCGAACCCAACATCGCCAATGCCGACCGGTCGACGTAGGACGCATAGCTTGTCGGCTACCGCACCCAACGTTATTACGACGGACAGGGTTCGTCCCGATTGGGCTACCAAGTTGGCTTCGGCACGGGCTAACCAGGCTCGGCGAGCCGCTGCAGCTACGGCTCTACATACCGCTGCTTTCCTCACCGGCGAGAGCGATCGAGGCTCCTCCCTGCTACGACCCGGACGGTTTAGTCGACGCAGCACGGGTAACAACCAAGCTGCCGGTGCCAGCCCGGACGCATCAACAGAATCTCGAACAGGTGCATCGAATGAAGGCACCGAATCACCGGAGGCGGGATCGGGGTCAGGACATAGAAGTAGGCGAAACAGGATGGAAGAACTCGAGGACATGATGCTCATGGAGGCTGTCCGTCTGTCACTCGCTTCGGAGGAAGATAGAAAGAGGAAAGAAGAGAAGGTTCTGCGCAAGGAAGCCAAGAAGCGCGAAAAGGAAGAAGAAAAGGCTGCGAAAAAGGCTGCCAAGAAGGAGGGGAGGAGTCCCTATGGCGCTGGTGCTTCTGCAAGCCACAGCAGCATGTCTCTTTCAGGCCTCGGGCGACGACGGGGCAACAGCACTACCAGCAATCTTAGGGTGGAAGCAACCATGCAGAGCGCATCCCAGCTTCCCCGAGACGACGCATCGCCTGGTGCTGAAGCAGAGGAAACAGGCACAGGCAAAGGCAAGGAGGTGGACCGCAGCCTATCGCCGGCAGAGACGGACGCATCTGCATCTACTTTGGAGGCAAATTCACAGGGGTCTTTGCCTATTCCTACGCAGTCGAGACAGTCATCCCACCTGAGGCAAATGAGCAACGCATCATCCATTGGGTCGTCTCTTGTCGACTCTCCTTCTGGTAGCTACAAGGAGGGGCAAGACGGATCCGATCATCGTGACGAGAGTGACAACGAGAATGGCACCGAGTCCATGTTCAACTTCCAGAGCATCTCCGAGATGATTGGCATCGACTTTGACAAGGGCACCGTTCGCTCAGACAAGGAGACGGGCGGCAGACCCCTGTCTCAGGTCAAGGAGGACGACAAGGAAGAAGCAGAAGCCGAGCATGCAGAGCATGCCGAGCATATCGACGAGGTCAAGGCCCCAACCCAGGAGAAGAAAACCGAGGACAGCAATACCTTGACTCTCCCCGACCTTACGATTACTCCCGATACTCCCTCGGGCAACGATAGTGCTTCTGAAAGTAAGCAACTGGGACACTCGAGCGTGACTGAGCATCCACCTGCGATTTCGCATTAAACCACATGTATCTACGATTCTTCAAGGAAGCAAACGAGCATTGGGAGGTATACGAGCTGGAGCCAGCATGCTGTGTGCCAAAAGGCAATAGAGGGTTGAACGGCGTTGCAGGGTTTGATTCTTGTTTACCACAGCGGGGAGCCGTCATTTGATTTGTCTATTTTGGTGCTTGAGGAGATGTGGAGAGAAGAGCACAGAAGATTCAGCATGGAGGGCTTCCTTTCCCTATTGGGCATTAAGCAAAGGAGGAGTTATATAGGAGTTTGTAAAGAAGTATCTGAGAAATAGCAAACGATGCAGATGTCGGTTTACATAAGGCGAGATGCGTTTATAATCTTTTGTCGTATACTCCTGAGATGTCTCTACCTGGCGCAGCTGTCAAGATTTATACGAGATTTGCATCAATGACGTGTCTAAAGTTGATCAATAGACTATCTGAGGGGTTTTGAGAGGGTTAAACAGTTACCCGAGACGAGCTACTAGCTAGATGAATTATAATAGCGTTGCCAACTTCTCTCCTATATCTGTAGGTTATTTTTAAATCTACTAAGGTTTTCGCCTACCTATAACTTATTTTACTAATATCTATTTCCTAATATTTATAATACTTATTAAAAGTAATCTTTTTAATTTATAAAAGTTAGCTTATAATATATAAATTATATAATTTAAAAATTTCTTTTTTAATAATATAATTTTTATTTCTTTAAATATACTTCTAGCTTAAAAAGTCCAAAGCTATATTAATATTATTATTATTATTAATAATAATATTAATATTACTTTATTTAATTTTTTATTATTATTATTTTTTAAAGTAATACTTAAGGTTTAAATTAATATTTAAATTTAATATTTTAAAACCTTTATATAATAATAAAAAATAAAATTTAAAAATAAAATTATTATTTTATATATTTTTATAAAATCATTAATTATTATATATATTTTATAATATATATTTATAGGAGTTTTAATAATATTAAATATTATTATTAAGTTATATTTACTTTATATTTATAATATATAAAAGGTACAATAAGCTAGGTAAGTATAAGAAGGTAGGTTTCTATTCGTATAGTACTAAAGCTTAAGTTTTCTCTTAAATATAACTACTTATAGAGAACTTATAAAATACTTATAGTAGATCTATTATATAACTATATGCGATTTTATAATCTATAGGGTATTATAATTATCCCCCCCCTTCTTATAATATATTTTTATATTATTATTTAATAAGTTTTAATATTATTACGCTAATTATAATAATAAATATTAATTACCTTATAATAATATATTTATCTATAAATATATTTTAAATCTACCTTTCTTTTTTTTTTAAATTATTATTATTTATATTTTCGCTAATTAGTATTATTTATAATAATATTTTTTATTTATATATCGATAAGTATTCTTTAGTTTTATAGTATTATTAAAAAAATATATATATAAAAACTAATTACTTTTAATCTTTATTATTAATATATAAAAGTAAAGTAAAAGAAAAACTTAATAAATTTCTTTTTATCTTTTTTATTTTTATTCTTTTTATTATTCTTTTTAATTAAATTATTTTCTTTTTTTTATTTATATCTTGCTATAAGTAGCTTCTATATAGTATTAATATTCTATTTTAAATATATACTTCTCTTTTTATTAATTAAGATTCTAATAGTAAGGATAATACTATTCTTTTAATAAAGTAAGACTTTATTATTCTTTTTATATTTATTATTCTTATATTTATACTTTCTTTTTAGCTTTATAATATATTAAAAAATTATTTTTTATTTTTTTTTCTTTATTAATTATATTTATAATATAGATTATCTTAATTTTTTTTTATAAAATATTATTAATATTTTATAAATCTTTAAACTTAAGTATTAAATTACTTCCCTTATATAAGCGCGGGATATTTCTACCTTTTTTATAAATCCTTAAAGTTTAGGTACTAATCTTACTATAATTTTAATATTTTAATACTATCCCTTTACTTTTTATAGGTTCTTAAGGTATATCCCTCCTAATAGTCCTACTACCTCGATTACTATTCCTTTCGCTCCTATAGCTCTATCTATTCCTATTCTTATAGTAGTAGAGGGTACTCCTACTCTTAAAGTAGAGGAAACTCCTGCTCTTATAGTAGACTCTATGCTAGTCTTTACTTTTCTTTCGTAAGATTCTCTTATAGCTCTCGTAGACCTTTCTTAACCTTTATTATTATATTTCTTATATATTAACTAATATTATATATAGTATTTATATTTTATAATATACTTTTTTATAATTAACTATAGGGATAAGTCTTACCTTATAGAAATTCTTTATATTTTTTACTTTTAATATATTATAAGCTTTTATTATTATTACTCTAAAGGTAATAAAACTTATATTAATATTACTATAATAATAGCTAGTAATAAAAATAAATTAAATTAATTTATTTTTTAAATTATAAATATTTTATTTATTTATCAAATATCTTCTCCTATCTTTTTTCTTATTATTAATACTTTAAGTAAAGAAAATATCTTTTTTTAAAAGTATTTAATAGCTATTTATTACTTTTTCTATATACCTTTACGATAATTTCTAAAAAGTAAAAATAGTATACTATTATTTTTTTAAAGTATATAGCTTAATTAATAAACGAATTACTACTAGGGCTTTAAATTATTATAATAAAGAAGTAGCTTATTACCTTAAAAGTCTTTCTTTTAATATTATTACTTTCCTTATAGACGCTATATATATTTTCCTTTTTCTTTTTTTTAACTTTTTTTCTTTTACTAACTTAATCTTAAACTTTAAATTAAAAGATTCCTTACTTATTATATCTTATCATTTCCTTATTAAAAAGTAATCTTTAATATTTTAATTAAAATTTTTCTATATTTTTATTTATTTATTATATTATTATAATTTTTCTTAAATAAAGTATTCTTATTAGCTTTTTTTATATTAAATATAAATAATATATAGAATAAGTAAATTAAATAATAATTTAATATATCTTAATCGAGATAATATTAATATAAATAAAATTTATAAGGGTTTAGTAAAATAATTTTTATTTTTAATTTTTAATTTTAAATAATTTATTTTTAAAACTTAATAATCTCTCTTTTTATATTTTTTATAGTTTTTCTTTTTTTATATTAATTTTTTATAATCTTCTTAGCTATACTTTTTCTTTTAGGCTTTTTTAAATTCTTAAATAAATTATTATATATTACTTATATTTTCTTTTAATACCTATTAATTATATTCTAATAGCTAGCCTACTTATTTTATAAAGTAATATTTTTTCCTATAGAGGATTTTCTTAGCTTTAATTATTTCGATTTCCTATTCCTCTTTTTCTTCTTTTAAATTAAGTATAGGAAGTAATTTATTTAAATAGTCTTTTCTATTTTAAAGTTCTAATAAGCTAATATAGAATATATTATAAATATATAAGTATTTCTCTAGGAATATAAAGTAATATATTTAAAAGCTAATTTTCTAAAAGACTTTAAATAATCCTATATATTTTAAAATTAATTTTTTTTTTCTTTTTTAATTTTAAATTCTTTATCGAAAAGCTTATAAAATCTCTTTATTTAAATTTAAATACTTAATATTTCTAATTATAATACTTTACCTATCTTTATACTATAGTTTCCTAATAGTTTTCTAAGTATTTGCTTACCTCGAATAGTTTTTATATTCTTACTTATATTTTTATTA
>PXOB01000268.1:1790-31152 GCA_003012115.1 Trichothecium sympodiale
AACAACAAAAAAAACAAAAAAAGTAAAGAGAACTGCAAGTTCAGCCAAAAGCAGCGCCCAATCCTGCGTAAAAAGACCACGGAACAAAGGTCGGAAATTGCGTCTGACCGCTCTTTTCAGACATCCAATCAATCAAATCAATGAAAAGATTTGACTCTTCAATGCCACGAGATACCTAAACAAGGGGAGCGTCTGGTTGGGTCCGTCCATGCCCAACCCCCCCCCCCCCCCCTTGTTTGTTTGCTTTGACCTGCCTGCTGCGAGGGCAATATTACAGCGCATTGAGGAAAAAAACAATTCAGCTCCTTGTTGGCAACTGGTCTTGGTATTGCGTCTGAATCCACTTCTCCGCCTTAGGTTTCCCATTTCCGGCAACCTATTGCGTCCAAGGTCTTTTGCCTTTTTTGATCCTGCAGTCCCCCCCGTGTCTTGGATTGCAGAGAGAGAGAAAGTGTGTACTTGTAGCTGGTCCGATCGTTGAGCTAGCATCTCAATGCTTGGAACATGCCGCGCGCGTGCGTACTCTTCTAACCATTTCTAGTAGGAACAGCGAGACATTGGAAAATGCCCAAGGCAGAAAGGTCAAGGGAATGGTCCGCATCATGAGGAGGGCCCTGGTATAATGCCGCTAGCTCCCATCGACCCCTCTCTCCGGAATGGAATCCGATGCAGCTTTGACCGGAAGACGGAGACTTTTTGCAAACAATGCTCTTGCGGTTGCACTAAATCCGTGTATGTTCAACGTCGTTTCCCCTTTGCTGTTGTAACGGTTTATAAAGCCACAAAGAATAGTAAGTGGCTCAAAGTACGGAATATGATGGGTGGAGCAAAAGACTGGTGTGAGTCTCACGAAAACCGGCAGGTGTACGGCGAGACGCCAGACTAGCCAGTCTGTTGTTACAGCCGCGTCTCGATCCGGACTTATGCATGATTCTTCCGCTCATCGCAATCCATCCATCACACCTCATCAAAGGTGGCTTGCATATGAGCAAGGATCAATGCGGGGAGGAGGAGGTGTACTTTCCCCTTGATACCTGCTCATTCTCTGTCTCTGCTCAAGAAAGAGAGAAAGCGAGCCAAAGGAAGGCCCTTTCTCAAAGTTTGAGACAATCAAATGGCAAGGGTAGGTAGATAGGTAGGCAGGTAGATAGTCGAAGGCTGGAAGGATTTCCATATCCGAACGGCCTTGCATTAGCCGTCCTTCCCGCTCCAGATGCACTAAATTTCTATGCATGTTACTTTTCTTGACCGAAAAGAAAAAAACTGACAATCGAGGTAGTAAGAAGCGAAGCGCCATTAACGCAAGAAAAAGGAAAAAAAAAACACGTAGCATGGGAGAGAGAGAGAGAGGGGAGGGGGGGGGGGGTCGTCTGGCTTGGCCATGCTGCAGGAGTCGAGAGCGCATGCGCCTCCTCCTCTTTTCGATGTTGCATCAAAACGACGATCATGACCGGGGTAAGGAGCGGATGTAGGCCTGGGGTATGAATGAAAAGGAAAAAAAGCCTTGAATGAGTCTGTGCGGCCGGATGCTGTGATACCGGTGGCGATACCGCTCGGATGAGGGTTGACCAGGGGGAATCGGATCCTCCATCGTAGGGGGGTCTAGTGATGTTGTGCAACCTCACTAACCACCGAGCACCTTTAGGCATCCAGTAGCGTTTGAGGAAACCAGCTGCAGCAGCTCCGTTGTTCTCTCTTCTCACTCAGACCAGCCAGTCGGTGTTTCCCGTCAACATGCAGTCTTGACTGAGACCGGACAACGCATCCTGCGGCTTTGGAGATATCACTAGCCACTAGTTAACAGTAGGATGAAGCTGCAGCTGGTGAATCGTGGCAAGTCTGAGCAGCAAGAGGCGGTGTTGTATCGAGGTACTTTGTCTTTATGTACCTTTTCAATCAGGGGTCAGAGGGGGTGTGTGAGGAACAGAGAGAGAGTGTGTGTGTATGCGAGAAAAGGAACAGGGATGATCTAGATCGATTCTCAACTCAGCTTGCGCATCAACAAGGATCAACGATGGACATACATAGATGCATACATGGTTGTAGAGAAGCTCAGCTGCAGTTCACCTCATGCGGTAATCCCAAACAAGCAATGTGGTGTCGAGACTTGCATCCAAAGGCAAGAAACACCAGAGACTGGTCGATGTCCTTGGGAGATCAATTGGGAGGCTAGAGAGGGACAGCTGTTGTTGCATGAGCCATCCTATTCATCATCCTCCACCCTGTTCTATCAAATATAAGTATTAGCGCTGCTGTACCACCATGTTCACGTTCTTCTCGTCTCCAGATATCAATCATCGCCTTTATCATCGGTGACTTACCTTGGGCTGCCTTTGTCTCATCTTAAAATCTTTATTCGTGCCCAACTCATTGTATCCAGCGTGTCAGTGCCGCTTTTTCTCAAAAAGACACTTGAGATTTCTTCCTATATCTCGGTAAGTCATCCAATCTTAACCTTTTGTTTTTTTTTGTCTGCTCACCAAGGAAAGCCCCTGGCTATTTCAAGTCTCGTATCACGACTCTATCCATATTTGCAATCGTCGCTTGAGACTGCTTTGCAGATCACTCCGCAGTTGCATTGAACGCCGAGTTCCTTCAAGTCTCCACTGTCGCTTGACCAAGCCCTGAACTGGCCTCCATCATCACCAGCACCTTCTCTTTTGATACTTGGCCACGTCAACTCCTCCATCACAATGTGTAAGTTCTGATGCCCTTTTGCAAAGGTCCCATGGCTGCGAATATCCGTGCTGATTATTCATCTTTTAGCATGCAATCACAAGCCCCGTCGTCCATCTCCTAAGCATGTTCCTGCTTGGCCATCGTCCTCAACGCTCCCGGCATTCCAATTCGGAGGTCCAACCAAGAACCAGAGCGGAGGTTCCTCCAACGCTCAGACCGGAGGCCCCTTTACCAGCAACTGGTCGAGTACCAAAGCTCCTCAGCCTCCAGACCCCCCGAGCACGCAGTACACAGGAGGCTCCTTTGACAAGAAGGGGAAGGGGAAGGAGGTCCTCTCCACAAGTCAGTATGCTGATCCATTCAGTAACCCGCCAGGAGATCCCTTCAGCCCACGAAACAGAGATCCATTCAGTAACCCAACAGGAGATCCTTTCAGCCCACGAAACAGAGATCCATTCAGTAACCCACCAAACGATCCTTTCAGCCCACGAAACAGAGATCCATTCAGCAACCCGCCAGGAGATCCTTTCAATCTGTGGTCTCATTCCGCTCCCGCCAAGCCTTCAACTCCCTCCGTGCAGCACGCCGGTTCTTATGGCATGCAGAGCAAAAGCTTGTTTGCCCAATATGCTGCCCTTGCATCCGGTCAATACTCAAGCCCTGCCGGGAATCAGCATGGAGACTACTATGCCTCTACCGGTAAACTGTTTGGTTCGAGTGGTGCACAGCAAGAAGGCCTATTCGCCAACCATGATAGAACCCCATTGCCTAGCACCTACGGCCAGTATGGAAGCCAATATGCTGCTTCCTCGATCACTCAGCATCATCCTGGTTCTTTCAGCTCCCAGTACACCAGTTCTCCCAACGCTCAACACGCTGGTTCTTCCCACGCTCAACACGCTGGTCCTTTGTACAATCAGCAAGCTGGTCCTTTGTACAATCAGCAAGCTGGTCCGTCCAACTCCCAGGCTAGTTCTTCCAACGCTCAACACGCTGCATCTTCGTTCTCTCCGTTTGCTGGTCATTCCAACGCTCAACATGCTGGTCCCTCCAACACTCAAAATACTTCATCTTCGTTCTCTTCGTTTGCTGGTTCTTCCAACACTCAACATGCTGGTCCTCCCAACGCCCCTTACACCACCCCCTCGAGCGCTCAACACCCTGGCCCCTTCGCTAGACAGGAACCCAGTTCCTCAACCGGTCGGTATGCTCTCCCCCCCCTCGGTACATTCGCCAGTCCACCTGCCCCCCGACAGTATGCCGGTCCTTGCACCAGTAAATACACAGGTTCTTCTCCTGCTCAGTACTCTCTTCCCCCGAGTGGCCAGCGTACAAGCTCCTACGCCCACAACCCAAACATCTCTTCAGCTTCACACCAAGCAGGTCCTTCGGCTTCATACCAAGCAGGCCCTTCGGGTTCTCACCAAGCAGGTCCTTCCACTGCCCAGGACAACCGTCGGTTCGGTGACAACTCTCCCACCCCTACGCCTGAAACCACCAGATACTCGGAAGAAGACATTCCGCCCATATTCCGGAGGGGGTGGAAGCTGCCAAACATCACACCCAACATAGACACTGCTTGCGTGCCGCTAGATAGTGCCGTCGAATCGCTGATGGATGATCAACCTGCTCCGTTTGTCAACTTCCTGCTGCAGCCCGAGCTAGCACCCCCCATCATGAAGGGATATGAATTCCTCTTTGGTGACATGTCATTGTCCGAAGACACCGTCATGTCGGGCACGGACAAGAAGGGAAAGGGGGTGGAAGGCCGAGAGAAGCCGGTGAAACCTTATGAGCTGCCGTGGTACCTGCGAAACCCTCGTTGGTCCGATCATATCGACAGTTATTATGCCGGTTATAACGAAGAGAGAAGAATTCGTGGCTTTGGCCCGGCGCCAGAGTATGAATACCCAAAGGACGAGTTCGCCCACGATCCTAAGACGCCCAAGGTTAACCCTGAGGATACCTGGCCCGGTAGAGAGTATCATGGAGCAGAAACCATCATTGAACCTGGGGGCGAGACGCTTGTCCTTCTTCGTGAGGGAAACACCTCCTTCATCAGCCCGCGAGGAAGAAACCTTGCCGTCGAGGCATGCAGCGGACATGCTGATTTCCTCCCTGTCACTGCCGTGATGCGCATCTCCATTAGAACGCTTCTGAATGCTTCACCCTTTTGGCGAGAGCAGTGCACTTATGGCGATCCCGACATTTACTCGGCCTTCCACATTCGGAGAGCTGATCCGTTTCCAGGCATCTCGTACATGCTCAAGGAGAAGTACTGGAATGCCGAACCGCTGGAGCTCGCTCTCAGAGTCATACACCGCCGCGCAGTACCTCGTTATCTTCCCCTCAAGGTCTTGGCCGAGACTGTGCAGATTTTCCACAAGTGGAAAGTATACGAGGTGCCCCCTGTAGTCGTTCAGATGTGGTTCCAGAACCTGACCGACATGCCTACAGAGTTTGGAATGGAACTCTTCTTTGCTCTCTCCGTCATCTACCTCTTCCCATCCGTTGATCCGTACGGCCACCACTTGAGGAGGCTCAGCTTGATGGCCATGGAGAACAAGCCAATATGGTACGAAGACGACAGATCCGTGTCTGGCGCCGAGTTCTTCAAGGACTGCCTCAAGCTCAATTTCAGAACCTATCACGA
This sequence comes from Trichothecium sympodiale, assembly GCA_003012115.1. Taxonomy (NCBI): domain Eukaryota; kingdom Fungi; phylum Ascomycota; class Sordariomycetes; order Hypocreales; genus Trichothecium; species Trichothecium sympodiale. The sequence goes on from PXOB01000268.1 coordinate 7,123, forward strand.
GGTGATAGCTTCACAGGCCCTGGCTTCCACCACCTGAGGCCCCTTTTCCGTCCAAGATCATTGTCGTTCGATGACGGTTGTTTGTTGGATAGCTGCTGGCATGCTACTCCGATACAGCCTAGAACCGTGATCGGCCGTGAAAGTGGCCGATGGGCACTAATTGTGGATGGGGCCCCCTTAATATTGAAGGAACAAAGAGTTCCGTTTCCTTTACGTCGATTCAACGGGGTGCGTGGCATGGGTAGGGAACATCGCCTCGCGTCAGCATCTGCCTACAACTTCAATGTCAGCGTCTCGCTGTTTGTGTGAATATGTCGCTGTTTGTTCGCTCGCTCAGTCAAAAGCTGGAGTTTTCCCGGGGCTCATTCGTTGTAGGCAGACATCTGGCTGTCATGAGATTAGGGGCACCCCAAGGCTCCCAAAGAGAGAAGGCTGTCGTTGTTCTGTCGGAGTCCTCATCGTTCTGCTGCCGCGTTCCATCGATGCAGGACTGGTCATTGATGTTGACTCTGATCGGACTCATAAGATTTGCTTTGGCGGCGTGGAGAGTTTGGTTACGTTGCCCAGTCCTTATTTGCTTGTCTTCATACGGATGGGGGGCATTAATCCTCTGGCGGGGGTGTCCTCCTTACCGGGCGATGGCAATAGGGATTGCAAACCTGGTCAGTTTGCAAGGGTAGTGTCGTCTCGTTCTCTATGCTGTTAGACATCAGCTATCATCACGATTCTCGATAGCTGCTGACACGCCAACTCTCTTGGGGGTTTTTTCCTTTTTTTTCTTCTTTGGTACGCTTGCATTGGGTATAGATGGAACTTGCATGGATATGGGCGTGGAGGTTTCTTACCGCATAACAGATTGTTCAGGCTTCATTGCATCGCATTGATATCGGCGTTGTCTTTTTTCTCCTTCCCGCATCACAGATAGTTTAGGCTTCGTTGCATAGCATGGATATCGGCGTTGCGGTTTTTCTCTCATGCTGCATAAAATATTATTCGGTTTCGATAAATCTTCCTTTCGTCTCGGTGAATGGCCGTTCTGCCGATATGTGTTAGATTGGCATGAATGATTCTTGCATGTCGCATCTGCGGATTGCTTGTCGTTTTCTCACCTGTTTTAACTCCCTTCTTCATCTCCTTTGGGAGCAATCTCTTGTTGACCTTTTTCTTTTTCTGGTTTGTCGTCAGTTTCTCTCGCATTGTTTTGTTGTGATTTGTTTCCAAGGAAGTTGTGATGGTGATGGGATGAGAGAGGGGCTCTAGGGGGATCCCGCTCATCTATAGATTAGATAAGGCAAGTGAATACCGGCATCACCTATGGTGAATTAGTGGCTAACATGATAGCGATACAGAACGCCACGGTCTGCACCGTCGACAACCGTGTGCCAACACTCAACGACGTCCAGGACCTGATGGCATGGTCTGGAGTAACCGACATCGTTGTGCCGATTCTCCCTTCTTTCACTCATCCATGTCTACTTATCTTTTGCCCCTATCTCATTGCCCAAGCGAACTTCCTTGCAGCCGAGGACACTTCCTACTTGATTCAAATTTTGGTGTCGACAGCACAGCACACAACAACATACCTTGTTGGTCCTGGAGCAAAAGAGTCAGTGGGCACACAGGCGCTGAGAAGCCTAACAAAACGCAGACTGCCGACTACACTGTAAGTTGTGTCCGCATCAGAAGCACCCGATCATGCTCAACTTACACTGACATGACGGTGGCAGGCATGGCAGAACTTCCGAGAGATTCACGAGATTCGAAACGAGGCGTTCCACCGGTCATTTCAGTCAAGGGGATTCAGAGTCCCGAATATTCAACATTCAATTACCACTAGAAGCGCAGGACATCCGACCACTTATCGAGCACTTTCCATGAATAGAATGACGGATATATATAACCTACAATAAGCCCCCTGTCAAGTTTGGCATGACCTTGGTTTCGAAACCCCACCATCTCTCAGGACATTTCGGTCTCCCAAAACCTTCCAAGCTTCTGCTGGGTCTCGCCCTCGTTCGGCTGCAAGACTACTAAGCGTGTGGATTGAACAAAAGGTCGATATCACGGGTGCTCGTCCGTATTCTTATCCGGAACAGGATATCCCCAGATACCATTTTTGGAGGCCTGACGAGGGAATATGTAGTTGGAGGAAGAGTTGGTCACATTTGCTACATTAGATGCATTTGTTCCGGCCGCTCTTGTACTTCTATCGCTCCTGGACGTGGCGCTTCGTGTACTGCTTGTGGAAAAGGGCGTACACTTCGCAGAAGTAGAACGTGATGCTAGTGTTTTACCTTTTATGATCAAAAATATATGCCTCATCATACCTTTCTCACCTGCTAAACCAAATGACCGAGCCTCGTATCCAACGCCCCCCAAAAATGACTTGATTCTATTGAAACCGGTAACACATCCTACCTGTATGACAATCGACAAGATGGCCATAACAGGGAATCATAGGGAGCGGAAGCAACAATCCGCTTGTAGGCAAGGGTTTGGGTATTATCAACGTACTCCTGAACCTTCGTTCCATCGGCCCCGACATGTCACGCATCCCGATACTCGCTGTTGAAGAAAAGGGCGAAAGGGAAATGAGACATTAAAATATAAACGGTTCATTATTAGCCCACCAAGGGGATCAAGATAGTGTCAAAAGACAATACATGTCTGCATCTAACTATAGTTGTTTTTCCACTGCCAGTGTTCCGTCATATCCGCCAGATACCTTGCCCGGTCCGCAAAAGGTGTAATCGATCATTCCAAGCCTTCTGCCGTACCAGCTTGAAAGTGTGTTGCGAGGATGGATCTTAGCATATCAATGCCAGAGCCAAAAAAGTAGTTGTTGAAAGTAGTAATAGGTTTGCTGCAATTCCGACCCGCTCTGAAGGTATTGACACAACAAGCTCTCGTGCTCTGAGATTGCTTCCTCCGAGTTTTGTTGGGGGAAAGGCATCAAACATGCTGAAGTAATGCAGGATTCGGCAAGTCAAGTCTTTGTGAAGACTTGGTAAAGTGATGAAAGTCGCAAACGTGTCCATAGGCGATGGGAATGAAGACGAAGAGTGCAAGTCTTGGGGCATGGAGCTCAAAATAAGAGCGTTGTTGTCGCCCACCTGTGAGTAACCATGGTATGGCTACTACCATGCCGCTTCTGTCCATCTCCTAGACGTACTAGATGTACTTGTGGAGTTCAACGACAGTTGGCTCCTCAATTTGGGAATCCTCCTCATCACGAGCATTGCGACGCTCATCATTACGTTCACTGTGACGACGTTCGCACCAAGAACAGAGAAGGGCCAACGCAACAGAACCACCAATAATGGCCATGGCGACCATAATGACAAGGAAGCAAAGCTGACCGCCAGTGAGTGCCATGACGGGCGATTGGTAGTGGACTCGGGATTTCGAAGATGTGTTGATGGAGCAAAAATTGCCTCTGTTTTCTAGGCATTAGCATGACTCTTGCCATCTGCAACGAGAGAACGAAGACGTTCATCAACTCGCACAACGTACCTTGTTTGCCAGTAGCGCCCTGGTAGTGTAGTACGCGGGGAGCTGGTGAGAACTGTGGAAGTTGCTGAGAGCTTGCTTTTGCGAGGGATCTTGATGTCGTTGAGTGTGTGGAAAGTTGAGCGAACAACAAAGGTACAGAACTTGAGATTTGAACAACAAAGGTTGGGACTTGGGAGTGAACGACAAAGTCTGGGACTCGAAGGGTGAGGAAGATTGCGAGAATGTGTTTGGAAGAAGAAGAAGAAGAAGAAGAAGAGAGAGGAAGAAATTGGGCAGAAGAAGATATTAGAGGGGACGGGAAAACTATGTGGCAAAAGTGCGTTCACAGTTGAGAAGGTATGAGCGGGGATGCTTGCAGTTCGGATTACCCAGATTTCCAGGGAAGGCAGGGGCGAGGGTAGCCAACCCCTTTAGGTACCTCACTTATCCTACACTTTGCCCTTCTGCCAGTACATACCTAGTAGTAGTATCCATCATGCGTCCTCCCCCAAGGTAAGTCCTAGGCACTGCAATTCAGGTGCTACGGAGCATAATGACCGCAGTCTGTGGTTAATGGAAAGCACAATGTACCGATGGCTGGCATATAGATGACCAAGTGCAAGCGGCGACGCCAAGAAACGTCAGAGTAGAAAGGAGAAGAAGGTAATCGCAAGAGGTAAAAGCAATATCAGAGCGAGGACGGTCATAAATGAACGCTATTTGAAATAGGTAGCTCCTCCTCAAGGGCACGTAGCAGTTTGCCGGTTGCCGGGTTAGTTATTCGTAGAATCACGTTAGAGAGTCCCTACCCGCTACGCACACCAATCGACGATGAAAGAAGGAGATATTGATTGCTGGTATAATAGTTTGGCTTGTGCTCATTTCGTGCTCTCATAAACGGGCAAGCTCGCTGATAAAATGACTTTGCCGTGCTAATTAATTCGATGTATTGGGTACTAATCCAGGGGTTTGTGTTCAAACCATTGTTATACAACAAGTTCTAGGGACATACCAGTGTACATATTTTCAGCATCCCCCTCAACAACATGATATTATAGCGTTCTGATCCAGAATATGGGCCCTTAACCTTCATATTGGAACTATTCTGGCATAGGTAGGTATCCAAACTACCAACTGGCCGTTGAAGCGGCCTTTTCAAAATGTTGGCTTCGTGGGGGTTCTCAGTCCCAAGGCCATGAATCCTTCCCCTCTCTTTAATTCTCCCCCTGGGCACCTCTTTGTTGCCTCCGTCCATAGTCGTGAGCCGCCTCGTCGGGTATCAAGCATATCATGGAGCAGAGAATGGACCGAATTCTGCCGAGTGCGATTGCAGGACTCGACGTGAGCTCGGCTACGTCCGTGAGCATGAGTACGGTATAACGATGGGATAAAAGAGGCAGGGGGGCTAGCTCTAGCAGAGGTTTGCGAAGGATCTCGTAGAACCGGAGCGGGAGCTCGGGAAGCCAAGAAGCTGATTGTCGGATCATTGTTTTATAGTATTCGAATGGATCGTGTGCCTGCATTGGTATTCCCTTGGTCAGCTTTCTGTTAAAAATTTGCTTTGTGCGAACTCAATGCACCTTGGCCTTGATGGAGCTGCAGTCAAGAGTCCCTATTGACAACTTGCAACGTCCAAATCTCACACAAGAACGGTCAATCCCCCATTTCCCTTAAAGCAGTCCCAGTAATGAAAGGGGAGATATAGGCTCGTGGTGTCGAGAAGCTGAAGACTTGAGAGATCGTTGCTCGGGCAGTGGTGTGTTATATTCGAGGTTGGTGTACGCAAAAGGTTTCGATGAGGCCCGCGAAACTTGTTGGCAAGGCTTGTCGACATCGCAAGCTTCTGAGTAGAGACGAAAGTTGGTTCAGGTGGTATCTGAGGGCGCTTAAAGAGGTGCTGGACGGACACACTTGCTGGACCCAAACTGATAGGAACATGTCAAGGGAATTGGCTGTCATTAGAACCTGTTTCAAGTACCCATTCTGCCTGTTTTATTCATAGTACTACTAGTTAGTATTTGGGTAAATCACGTTGCCTGGGTAGCATGTCAAGATGCTTAGTCAACCCCAGCAACGTCCAGTTTTACCAGTTTCTTATATTAAAGCACCTGTAAAATTTAGGAGATGGCTGTGTTTGATCCCATCACAATGATATAGGATTATTAATTCTTTTCTTGTTAAATCTGTAATATGTCGCCATGTGAGCCATGTTCTGGTGCGATAGATGCAAGTACGTGCCGTTGTACCAGTCAAAGTCTCCACACTGGGCAATATCGATTGAGACAAGAAATTATCAAAAACCAGAAAGCAAAGCATCTTTTACATTTCGGGTGTTGGATATCGGTGTTCAGGCTCGTAGGAGAGAGACTGCTGATTCATGTAACCGGCTTTTGGTTTGACTAACTACGTACAACACAAGAAGGGGGCAAAGACCGAGCCCTGTCTATCTGGTTCTCCGTCGCAGACAGCTCGAAGAGCTAGGGGTCAAGATTAACGGTCCTAGTGTGATGATACCTACAATGTTATAAGTTGCATGACTAGACTAGCGGCGTAAACGCTCAAGGGGAATGTGCATATGCAATTCCAGTGGTGCCACGAGACACAGCATCCAAGCCTACCCCTGCCGATACACCACCGACAGACCGTTCATTACATGACTAAGAATAGCTAGTAATTGGCAATGGAAGAACATGTGTTGACACTCAAGCATGCCCAACCCCTTCTACAAGTTCCGAAACTGCATCGCAGGAACTCCTCCATGAAAGCTGTCCGTGTTCGCTTCGTCGTAGCTCAAGAAAGTTTGGCTACCCTGGGTAATGGATATTGTCTAGCTGCTGAACTCATACGTAGCGGGTAATTCTACCTACCTTAGTTGAACGGATTTTGCTAATGCCTTGACGTCATAAGCTGCGTGCAAGCATACGGTGACTTCCCCAAGTTCTGGCCAGTGCCTAAGCAGGAAGGGGGGGTTATGGACATTGACCTAGACTTGGTTTTGATTTTCCAGTTCTACCATCCAGGTACGGCCGCCTCTCTTTCTTAACCTGGCATCTCTCGCTTGAAACACCTCAATAAGGGCAAGAATATCCTAACATTTACTTACTATCGAGAAGGAATGTCGAGCGTGGTTACTCTCTCGCGCTTTATCGAGGCACACGACCGCCTCTCACTCTTTCTTATCCTGGCATTTCTCGCTTAAAACACCTCAACAACGGCAAGAATATCTCAATATTTACTTGTGTTTGAGAAGGAATGTCGACTGGTTACACTTGCGAGATGTATCGATGCATTCTTGTCATTCACCGCCCACGTGAGTGGTCTCGTCTATTTAAACCCAACGCTCCCCCCGTCACAACATCTCCCTCCCTCCCTCCATCATCATCATCATCATCATCATCCTTATCCCATTATTCTTATCCTATTATTCTTATTCCATTATCCTTATCCTTTCCTGTCCGCGGGCCTGCCACGGCCCGCGGACAAACCGCTACAACGGAAACGAACGTCGCAGAAAGCGTGAACAACAGAAAGAACCCGCGAATCAGCCAAAGTCCAAGCGACAGAAGCTTGGTCACATTAAGTTCAAGTGTGTTTTCCCCTGCTGATCCTGAGCCTTGTTCGCAGGGCACATTTCTCTGAGACGTCTCAACTGACTGACCTTGTTCTTCAGATCACCTTCGGGGGATGAAGACAAATCACGTTAAAATAACCATCCACACAATAAAGGTATGTTTCCCTGCTCTTCCTCTTCTCTACCAAACCCGAGCCTGCTCAGAGGGCGCTTCTCAGACACGATCAACTGACATTGTTTCATCAGATCACCTCTTGAAGGTCGAAGCCTTTGCGCTCATTACCACCTCTTGACGATTGAAGCCTTTGCGCTTATTACCTCGCTTTGCGCTCATTACATCGATCGGAGGTTGAAGTTTGATGGAATTGTTGGTTCAGATGGTCAGAAGGGTTTGGACGGGGATGTTGCTGCGTATTTGGGGATGGGGAATTTGGGTTTCGCATTGAGTTGCAATATACCTTCTACAAACATCCTATGATTCCCATCGATTTGATCGTATTCTGGTGCACGTCAAGAGGTCTGCTGCAACAGACATTGTGAAAGAACCAAGATCAGCTAGTCTATGATGAGAAATATCAGGCAAAGGTCACGATGATTAGGGGCCCAGGACAACTTGTTTGTGATGTTTATAAATCTATTGCTCTATCCACAGGAATCTAAAAACGCTCAAAAACCGAAACAAAAAAGCCAAAGCGCCAATCTAGGCACTTTTCCTCTCGTCCTCGTCTTCATCTTGGTTGTACAGCGGCTCCGTCTCGTCCTTGGGCCCAGAAGAGCTGCTCCATATCGGCAGTGATGGAAGCTCTCTCGTAATGCGCTTCAAGGGCCAGCAACGCCTAAAGGGCAGACGAGGTTTCAGCCCCTTTCGGAGCATACGGGCGTGCAGGAAGCCGCCCAATGCCATGACGCCCATAAAGCAGACGAGGTAAAAGGCCCAGTCCAGAAGCCAGAATATGGTGGTCAGAGGATCGACACCCTTGAAGTTGCCGATTTTGGTGTTGAGTATAGGAGAACGCTTCAGAACTTTGCCGTTCTTGTCGACGGCGGCGACACGCACATACTCGTTCATGTTGCTGTCGAGCTCAAACGACATCTCGAAAGACTCCTTGGTCTTCTCTGCCAGTTGATCCCACGCTCCGTCGTTCTTCAAGTTTCGGTATTCGCTTCCCTCAAGCACCCACTTGTGCACCTCGGTAGCACCATTCCAGCTGACGTATAGTTTGCTCTCGGCCGGGTCGAGGTAGACGCTGGGGCTCTGTTTAGGCTTGCCGATCCAGGCGCCCTTGAAAGCTCGGTAGCTTCCGATGAAGCCAGTCTTGAAGAGGATCCCGGGGCCAGCTCGTAAGTCGCAGAGAACTTCACCGGAATCGAGGTCGAATTCGGTAAAGGCCGGCATGTGGCCGTAATCGACAAACATGCCATGGCCGTCGTTGACAACTTGAGCTGAACCTTGAGAAACGGCATGCTTGGGGTTGCTTCGATCGTAGACTTGATGAAGAGCTTCTGCTGTACGGGCTTTGATATCGAGACGGAGGACGAGGCCGCGGCTAAAGTCGTGAGGGGTATTGGGTCCGTCTCTCTCTGCTTTGGCGTTGTCGAAAAGAGAAATGGTGTCATCTTGACCGATGCGTACATGGTGTTGGTAGGTGAAGTCAGTAGCAGCTCCATCCGAAAGATCAATAAAGTCGTTCTTTTTCCCACCCAAGGTCCATTGAATAGACCCGTCAGGGGCGATGGAATGAATGGTGGAAGTGTGACGACCAGAAACAATGTAGTTACCGTCATGGTCTTTGTCAAGGCTGTTGATGTGGAAGAAGTCATATCCGCGATCAGGGCTCAAGCCATCATCAGATCCAGCAAAGTAACGAATGGTGTCTGTCAACTCCAAATGCTCACTCGCTCTCCACTCAAAGAGCAGCTCCCCAGTTTCGACGTCGAGCTCTTGAAACATGCTGTCCATCAGCCAGCCATCCTTGGGACCTCCAATGGCACTAAGGTCTGCAGGTTTCGAGTCGTATACCGTCAGGAGCGCAGTACCATCGTGGGTAAGACGAAATTCGTGGAGGTCTCCCAACAGTCCATCGCCAACAGGTCTCAAGGTCCTAAAGACATTATAGCTCTCGTCGAGCATCACATGCTCGCCTCGGCCGAAGCCAAACTTGATACCCTCGACTGGCCTCCAGAAAGTAAGATAATCGCTGCCATTGTATGTCTGCATCTGCAAGTCTGTTACGGATCCAAAGCTGTCACTGGTCCAGACGAGATTGCCTCGAGAATCGATGATTGTAGGTCCAGGCTGATCAACCCATCGACCTCGAGGGGTAAGAAGATAGTGACCATTGTCGCATTTCTCGTCCCAGCGGAGGACGTTGACCAAAGGAGATGTCAAGCCAAAGGAACGGTATGTGGTGCGTGGTGATAGTCCATAAAAGCCCAAGTCATAAAGATATTGTGAGCTGAACATGCTTCGTTCTGCTTGCGCATCTGGAACACATGCTAGTAAAGCTAGCAGCGCTGATGGCAGCTTCTTGATGCCAACCATGATGGGACAGTCCCCCGTGGACGAGCAGTAGAGGAATCGATGTCGAAGCAGCAGGAGAAGCAGTAGTAGTATTCGTGGCAGTCGTAGTAGTCGTAGTAATCGTAGCAGCTCTAGGGGTAGATGTTGCCGGACAGTGTTCAGCTTCGGTAGAAGCAAAAAGGATCACCGGCAACAAAAAACGTCTGTGAATGAAAGGAGGGGCAGCAGACAAATATGAAGAGTAGGCTTAGCAGTACCTAATGAATGAATGTGCAGAAAAAGTACGGGAGTATGGATGAAGGAACAAACAAAGAAGGAGACACCCACCAAAATATCAGCCGCCCGAGGGGAGGGGGAATATTTGTATGTACAGAGTATGAAGGAAATATGTACATTTTTTCAAAAAGCTGGGCAATTCACATCATCCACAGCTTATTACTCCTTAAGGAGTATTATCCACAACTAAAATCCGACCATGAACAGCTTCAGGAACAGCATGTTAGAGGCGTGGGTAACGCGAAAATCACAAGCATCCTGAGATGATGATGTTCTCCAGGTGAATGTTCCATTAGGGAAAGTACGTGCATGATTAGACAGGGGAGAAACTGGGATGACGAGGGTTTGCGTGGATACCACCAACAGCACCGCTTGAGCTTGACTATTTTAGTGAGCCTCTTGCAGGAACACAGTACCTCAAGTCCCCCACAGTTGGATCCGAGAGAAATGTGAGAATAAATTCGCGTGCATCACAAAGGTGGAGACGGGGCCCAGTTGTGGTAGAGTTAAGCTCGTCGACGGTCCACCTGTAACTGTACTTGGCACTGTAGTTGCAAGTAGTAAGTATTAGACAGACAAGACTGTAATTGTGACTGTGAATTTGTTGCGTCTCGCGTCAAAACGCATTACTTTTGTTTTGTTTGCTATATGTGGTGCAGCCGACTCGTCAACCAAACATGGGCTGAAACCCCTTCTTCATCTTCAACCCGTCGACATGACTCAGGTAGGAGGCGAAGAATATTTGGACGACATCAATGACTCCCAGCACACGAACCAAGCCGATTTCCTACTGTATATTCCACAGTGCTGCAGGATTCTTCAACACGGCTCGTCCTCCTCCACCACCACCACTACCACGACCACCAACTTTATCACCCACACACGCGTGTACATATGCAAAAGAGGTCATTCTTAAGTTTGGAGGGGCAGTGGAACCTCGAGTGCGCCGCAAAGTCCGCGCATACTAAACGGCTACCAATCAATCGAAACCACTCCGCGACAAGCTTCTGACTTCCCCGTTCTAGAAAGGGGTCGCACCAAGGAGACTTTGTTTTGCGGAGCTATACGTCATGTTCAGCATCCTTCATCTGCGACGCACCAAGGGAAAAGAAGAGTAAAAAAGACTCAGCCTTCAAGACGATGGCGAATACGTGGAAGAAGGGGGGGGGATGAAGAGAGAGACTTGGCTTGGCTTCGGACGAGGAGAGATTCCGAGTACCGATAAAGCCTTTGATGGTGGTAAGACGGTAAGAGCTTGCGATGGCTGTGTCGACAGAGGATAAGCTTGAGAATGTTGGCTATGGGTATTCCAGAAACTCGATTGCGCCTACGATTGGTGTTGGCCGAAGCTGGGATCACGTAGCAAGTGCATAGTTGGAATTATATCTTACACGTACTCCGTACTCCCTGCATGATTGACGTTTTGGCTACTGAATGACTATGGATGACTCGGTTGCTTACAACTGCATATGGACAAGCTTACAGGGCTACAGGCTGGACGGATATGATAACGATGGCTTTGACATTTCAACCTTGGCCGCAGCTACAAAGTTGGCCAACTTCTCGGCCAAAGGAATATCATGTATGCACGGAGTAGTTTCTTCATCGGGCACTTGTTGTTGTTGGCGACTCCAATCTGAACTGCAGGAAAGGTACGGAGTACTCCGCAAGCTGAATGCCCTCCCCACAGAACGTTGCAATAACATTCTGTGCCGCACGTGCTGTGCCGCTTCAGCTCTAGCTGTAGTAGTACAAGTAAGGCGCTTCAATACTTGCAACTAATACTAATAAATACCCCGTAACATAAACCTTAGGTTCGCGTTGATGAGAGGTCGGCATGTCGGCGAATGTAGCTACCCTAGCTAATTAGCCCCTGAAACCCCCCCGAGGCCCCCCCCTTGACGCTAGCCGGCGCTCGGGTGTCGCTGTGCCAACTTCTGGTCAAGACGGAAAGACGGACGGAATTTGAATCAACTCCCACTTGTTCCACACAACCCACGCACCACTTCCCGCAAGCTTGGTTCGCATTCTCTGCCAACCAAAATGATCAAATCTCGAGGCTGTACGGAGTACGGAGTACACAGCCGCGTATTCTCTCCTATTTACTTTCCGCTACCGAACTTTCCCCCCTCCTCATCAACCTCGTATCGAACTTCGGATTAGGGGCCAATGGGAGAGCTTGGCTTGTCGCTGATGAACGAAATTGTTGACAGCCTTCCCATCGCGAACTACCCAACCCCGTACCGAACAAGGCTCTGACAAAACCGTTTGAACGAGTCTGTGCGTTCTGGATGCGAGGATGCTACGTATTCCTACATATGCACTTCACCTTTGCATACAAGTAGCTAGCATAGGTATGTTCATTCTAGTCCCAACCAAACCTTTTCAGTTATTTTGGTCCTAACTAGATTTCAGAGATTCAGGTTTCTGTCAGCAAGATATGCTTCCCTCTGCAATTTTTGGCCATGTAGCCAACTCGATTAAGATGGTGCATCGTCACTGTTGGCATAGCGTACGCCTCGTCGTCGACCAGTTCTCAATCTTGCAACGGCAGCGCCTAGCCCCTCAGCATATGTGTCAAATTCTGTCCGCATTCCCCAATTCGCGAGGCTGAACTAGCTCGTGTCAGACGGCAGTTTTCGCCGACGGCAATGACAGTAGACTCTACGCGCACGGAGTAAATACATGTACGGAGTATCTGCTTTGTCGTAACCTTTTGCCGTCAGAGATTTCGACACCCACTTTATCCCCTGACGCACAACCCTGCTTCCCGGAAACCATGTACAGCGGTAAGGTCGGTAACAACGGGCATTCCGACTAATTACCCGGACAAGAACCCCGCCAGCGACTTGCTTTTTGTCCCGATGTACGGACTACCGAGCACCGAGTACGGAGTACGGAGTACAGAGTACCGACCCTGGCATTAGTTGGACAGAAACATACATGGCCACCAAGGTCCTCGAAAACCATCATCTACGTGTATTCTACTGCCTCGACAATCCAATACAATGTTGAGCTTGATGCCGTTGCAGGAGGTATTGAGTAGGCATGCTGCCGATATGCGCCCAGATGCGTAGAAGTTCTGGCTTTTCCCTCCAAAGACGGAATTCGAGAAGATGAGGTCCACCGAGCCTTTGTCAACAAAGCACATCAGACCTCGATAATTCGGACAGTAGAAAAAATGCCACGCCGATCGAGCAATACATGTGCCCCCTTGTGTCGTGTGTCAGTGGCAGAGTCAAGAACGAAAGCTCGTAACAACGACCCAGGGTCAACGCACGGATGAACCACCTGCCCAGATAGCCGGGGAAACACGATCCGAGGCTGCATAGAGTGGAAATACTTGGCCGTGTTTGGGCGAGTCTAAACTGAGATATTCTGTCCATCACTACGATATGCAATGCTGTTTGTTCATACTGTATAAACGGAGCTGGGCAAGCGGAAAGGTGATGGTCAGTTCATGTGGTGGCTTAGACCTCAAGGGCAGTACCTGATTTCGATTCACGACCCCAAGTCGGTGTCTTCGATCGACATGCTTTGGGCAGATCAGGTGCCTCGTCTCCTACAATTCATGATGCCTAGGGATCATGAATCTACTCTCGGTAACCATGTCAACACGCCCTGCTGTTGAAAGCACATCCGCACCAAGGTGAGCCGTGATGATGGATCACACAAACCACTATAGTGTTTGAGATGTCCTCACCACAAGAAGGGCACTGGAACCTACAGCTACACGAGATGCCCACCGTGCGTATCGTGTCCCTGATACTTCAGGGAAGGACCGCTTGAGGATATTACCATTGTCCTAAAAATTGTCCGCAAGCTGTTGATTCGGACCTCAAGGAGTGCGAAGCAAGAGTCTGTGTCCGAAAGAGTTGCTTTGCGGATCTTGTCCAAGTATGTAAGCAACAGGCTACGGTCAGAAAAGGCAATTCGACTGCACAATGAATCTTGCTCAATGACCTTGGGGCTCGGGGCTCGATGAGATTCTCTATTACTGCATTGGGCAAAAGCTTTGGCCCCGAGGACCTCGACCAACGCTCTGCATTCAGCATCGCTCAGAGACGTATGAGATCAGGTCCTCAGGATATCCAGAGGCAGGCAGTAACATGTGGCATAGCATAGCAGGCTCGGCTGCGAAATCAACTCCATCCCTGAAAGGAATAACGCACAAGTATCAGAAAACGAAGGTGGAATGCTGGAGCCAGGATCCGCGTTTATTGCATTGCAGATGGTACTTTGGGTAGCTTAATAGAGTAATAACTTGGTTATTCTGGTTGGATGGCTTGGTTGGCTCCGCCAGTATTATTACAGCGTACATATGATATTAAGAAGTGAGGTGGCAACTAATTATTTACACATACCGAGGAAACAAGGCTAAGCCAGTCAAGATGGAACATCGAGGATGCTGTCTTCGCTAAAAGCTCAACGATAAAAGGTACGATCTGAAGAGGATAGAATTGGATAAATTAAATTTAATAGTTTATCATTCAAATTGCAAAAAAGCACATTGCTCGAGTCATTTATAATAAAACGGCAAAAAACAAAGGTCACAGTGGGGATCGAACCCACAATCTCTTGATAACCGCATCGACGAATCGTAGTCAAGCGCTATGCCATTAAGCCATGCGACCAATTGTTGGAGAACTGGTCTCCTGTCCACTCTTGTGAATCCTGATTCCGATGCTGAATGTTCTGTGCTGTGAAAATATCTCACCCGCTTGTCTTTTAGTGCAACTGAAGACATCGGTGGGGGAAAACAGCCATGGACTCGAGAACACCACGTTCAGGTCGGGCTTACCCTGTGATGCACGCAGTTGGCGCCGAGCCTGATGACGTATCGTGCGTAGGATGTGGCAGTTGATATAGATATTATATCCTCCTGCTTCATGAGTTCTTCTAGAATCTGCTCCCTTTCCCATGATCAAGCATGACTCGCATCTTCCTCCATATGTTCTTGAGACGTCTGCGCTATTCCGCGTCGCAGATGTATGACTAGTCGTGGGTCACCTTCTTCGATGCGGTAAACCTAGTCAGGAATCGATGCATGTCGGTTTCGTTCGTCGAGTGTAATAGAGACAGGGGCTGCTGCTGAAGAGTCTTTTCCTTGCATGTCAGCGGTAAAAGGTCAATTGAGTCTTGGAGCATTACCCTACTAACCTTGGTATCGATATCCGCAGCAAAGGGGAATCTCTAGACGCTGTACTCGAGTTTGGCCCGTAAGTAATTTACAGCTGCAACGCAGATTCCCGGTTGCGCGCTGGCAAAACGAGACCTTATGCGTGTAGAGGCCCGCTAGCATCAAGTCCTGGCCTATTAGAGGCGCTCCTCCAGGTTGTGCCCATCGCAGCCATGTCCTATGATATACTTGGCCGTACTTGTAACAACAATCTTGCAGATGACAAGTCCGTAAAGTGCCGTCTTAGACTTGAGACGTACGGCAAGCTTCTTCTGATATGGGCCCTCAACAATGTCGCCAAACCCCTCCTCATATTTCAGGCCATTACGCGGAGGGGGCATTGGCAAGGTCGCCGAGGAATGAACTCGGTGAATAGACGCGTGGTAGAGACGGCGGTGTGCGCCCCATCGCCGGACAGCTTGCAGGAAGGGGACAGGCGGGGGTCCTCCACAGTATCCTTGTATTCTGCATTCGGCATTGGTGGTATCAGAATGTCTAGGCTTCTAATAAATATCGTTCTTTTATACATTGTCGAATATTTCGAGTTCGGCTATGAAAGTAGGCTTGATACGTGAAACCACGTAGGATTGTCAATGTTCAGCCGGTGGTAAAAAGAGTTGATGACATTTCATGGCATGGAGATGCGAGAGACTGTCGGTATTGTTAGTGGACTAGGTAAACCTCGGATTTAATCTGACTAGAGCAAAACATACACTCTGGTAGCAACTTTATTGGTGATAAAGGTAGACGTTTGGAGCAGCTTGAATGGAGTACGCTACACAGTAGGCTCCCTGGTAGCCACGGTCGACTCCCCTCGGGTTAGACAGAGGAGGTGATTCGATGAGATAATTTGCCAGCCAGCCCAGTATTAGTAGAATATACCACGCAGGACTTGGGCAGCAAGCTCAATTCCATATCGAGAGGTTTGAGAAGGCCAGACTCCGTAGAATCGTGCTTGAAAGGAGGTTGTTGGATTTCTACCCCTTGAATTATGTTGAAGATGAATATCTTCATGTGATGCGGTTGGGCTCCTTTTCTGGACCGTGTTCGTATGAGGATGCTGTGCGTCTTGGTCACACTCCCTGTGTGGGTTTCCAGGGGTGTCTGACGACCGTACGGAGTACATGGTGCTGTCTTTATGCTCCTGCTCCTAACGAAGGTGCTACCCTAGGGTGGAATCGGGGTGATGTCGGTTGACATGTTCAGCCTAGCCCTCACTGCCTGGTTCCTCAACATCTTCTTGAACCATCTCACGTCAGATCACATCACCGAGGTGTGCCAGTCCAGAATAAGCTCTGCGACGAGGTTAATCGAGATGTTCCTCCTCGTCACGACCGGTCTTCTCACCCATTACGGAGAACTTCTATTCGTGGAGGAGGACATCTCTCTGGGTATCTGGATCAATGTATTGGACTTGAGCATCGTGTCCTCGCATAATTCCCCGCCTGGATGCGTAGGTATCGCCTTAAACGCCATCATAGTCAAGACCGCCGTATCCACCTTTGGTCCAGCCTAAAGACCGGCCATATCCAGATCTCGTTGCCGTCAAAGTCGAGGCTACTGAGACTTCACAACTCCAATGGAGTTCTGATGGATATCATACTAGGAGATGAGCTTCTGACCTTGGCAAGAACCATGCTGCCGGGGCCTTGGGAGGGACATCTCTAATCATGACGGTGTCCCCGGTGTCCGGCTCCCTAGTACTGAAGCTGCCATCAGCCATCAGCCATCTCGAATGCTTGTAGGCCACCTTTGATCCGTCAGAAGCCATGATGATATCCATAACGGAGGCAGAACCGCTGAAGAGAACATTAAATGGGCGATGCTCGAGGAGAGAATATGCCGGATGATTGGTAGGATGCTATGTATTGCCGTTTCGATATGCCAAACTAATTATACAGCCTTTGTACAGCCGAATGCGGTCTCGATTTCTAGCTCGGTCGGTGATAAACCTGTCGAGGTTCTTCTGTTCACCCCTGAGTACCATTATCCTATGGCCTGCTCCGAGCTGTCTTCTTACAGTAAATGGCTGCTCAGAGGGCACCCGGGGATTTGTGACTGAGTATTTTGGACGGTGTGTATACACCCATGCGGAGTTGAGACATGGCGATCGAACAAAGGATTCGCATCGTTGCCGAAGATGGATAGGCTTCTATCACTGGTTGCGGTGCCTAAATATTGTACTGAAATGTATTGAGCGCTTCCCTGGTTGGTAATATACAGCTCGCCGCTACCCATGTTGAACAGTATGCGTACGAACTAGCATAGCTATGGCCGGTGTTGAAAGTTAATTCTTGAAGTTATTAGAACTGGCCGTCTTAGCTAGCATTGAAAGTATTGTTGTAAAGGGTAACGGGGTAATGGATGCAATCTTTTCCTCGCCTTTTAACACTCGCCGGGTGCTAGCAAGGACAACAGTCTGTAGTATAAAGAATCCTTGTTATGGGGGTGTTGATAGCGCGAATTGGTTTGTCGGTTTCTTTTCCTGAAGGAGAACATTCTTTCGGAGCACTGGAAATTTGGTTGTCCAGAGGATATCGGTGCGAGAAAGACTTTTGATAAAATGGGAAGTAGATATAGCGTTGCGGCGGCCGAATCGCCATGTGTCCGTCGCAAGGGAAACTGATATTCCGGGAGAGAGACTAATATTAGCATACGCCTTGGTGTTGGGTGACGTAAACTCAAGAGCTTCTATAAGTTGATGGTGACTTGTTGGGGAGGACAATGTCAATCTCTTGCAGTGTAAAGCATTAGCAGTGCATATAGCGAAGAAACGAGGTCGACAGCACCTGCTGAACTTGATGGCCTTGAGAGATTGGCCCGGCTGGATGCGGGTAGGTTTTTCCGATGGCTTGGAAGCAACGGTGGTACATTGGTGCATCACTACGCCAGCTTGAGAGGCCTAACGTACGGGAGATGATGTATGTCTTTGTGTGAATGTCTTCATAAAACACCAATTATGATGTTACCTCCCATATCTAGATTCGGACGATGTGTTGGCAATATCGCGACCTGCTCACCTCGCATACCTTCCAACGCTTATTGCCTTTGTTGAGCAGTTAGCGTTGAGAAATCATCCATGGGATCTCTTCTGAGGTTTTAGAACGCTTGTATGAGAAAAGATGAATCTACATGGTAAAGCTATGAGGGCTCATGCCCACGGGTATTTTAGAGGAGTAGATGAATCAATTCAGTCAATGTTGTAACAGCCCTTTGGTAACTAGGTATCCCAACACCCCCGAGCCTATCACCTCAGTCCGATACCCTCATGGCGACAGAAGTAAAACTGACTTTGGAGATGATTGCCCCAGCTCCAGGAGGTATCTCAATACCCCCGAGCTTATCACAGCAACCCAATACCATCATGGCGGCAGAAATAAAACTGACTCTGGAAATGATCCCCCCAACTCCAAGCACGAGCAACATCAAAGTCGTCCGAGATCTGGCGAATAGCCTCCTATTTTTCCTTCAATTAGTATTCAGGACAAAAATACTAAAGTGGGTGTTACTTACCAGAGCGCTAACAAGCTTGAGCCTCTACTCCATTAGAAGCTCATTGGCAAGTGCATCGAGATCCCTGGTCTTGCCCACGCGATCTAAGATGCAGGTTGACACGGTAGACTCGTCGGGTGATTGCGAGTCCAACCAAGGAACCAGGGGGTTCTCCAAGAACGAAGAGGACTCGCCTAGGAGCTCCTCGGCATCAGGTAGCTTGGCGGCGGGTGCACGCGTATTTCGTCCCAACGTGGGCATGGGAAGCGGGATTATCCTCGTAGTCCACGATAACGCTCTATTCCGCATTCGACCATGTACGAGACTCTTCGTGACAGGTCGTATTCTTGACTGATATCTGGCCTGCCTTCGTCCCTCTTCCTCTTCTGTCGGTCCCGGCCGATGCTTGACATACCAAGCCCTGTCGGCAATGCTGATGACTTGTCCGTGGTTGCTAACCTTCCAACGAACAACTGTGGGTGGTGGAACCGGAATTCTG
Organism: Trichothecium sympodiale; assembly: GCA_003012115.1. NCBI lineage: Eukaryota > Fungi > Ascomycota > Sordariomycetes > Hypocreales > Trichothecium > Trichothecium sympodiale. The sequence goes on from PXOB01000268.1 coordinate 26,153, forward strand.
CTCCGGGTGCCGTCGCTCTTGTATTGGTGGTTGTGGTTGTGGTTGTGCCGGCAACGAGGGGGGTTGCTAGTTGCATCCCCCGCCGAACACTGATTTTGTTAGTCTATCACTCAAAAACATTGGCTTCGTTGAAGAAATATTTCTCTTCTCCTTGCCCATGAGCTCAAAGAAGGATGTGGAAACGCTCCAATTTGGGTAGCAACAAGATTGTACGCGGAGACAAACGTCTTTCAATAACCAAGACGTTCTGTTCAACGACAAGAGCTCGTGTGCAAAAGGAGAAAGATGCAGTGAAGAGATGGGCAATTGACTTACCGATATTTATTATTTCTTTTTCTTCCGATTTCCGACGCAATAATTGTGATTTCATCTGCCAGTCAAGTTAGCGCTGCGTGCCCAAGAACAAAGTTCTCACCGTTTGGTCTGGAGGGATGAAGAAGGCCTACTTACTTTGCAAGTCGGCTTTGATGGGCGAGACTTGATGGGTTGATTGAGAGACATAATGATTGTTGCGTTTGTTTTGATGTGCAAAAGAAAAGGATGTGGAAGAAGAGTGGGACGAGACCGGCGGAATAATTAGTTGTCATTCATTTCTCAAAGGGAAGGGGGCACCTGCTATCACTTGAACTACCAACGTGCTGTATCTTATCCTGCTTAATCAGTAGCCTTTCAAGTCGGAATTCGTCTAGGGGCAGCAGGTGGCCTAGCGGCACTCGCAGGTCAGTTTGTCCAGTGGGTGCCGCCTGGGAACTGGGTGAAGTCCCAAAGATTCTAGGGGCCCGAAGATAACGAATAGTGCACCGAGTTATATGATCAGTGCTGTGTAAACATCCCTATTGAAACCAATCCGCAGTGCTGGATGCACTTAATATACCATACAAGCCTCACGCACAATCATGACAGCCACTCAGAGCAACATCTTCTTCTCAAGAATCGCAATGCACACCACAACTACAAGAAACCCCAGGGCGAAGTTCACATTCGACCACTACTCCAATCACTCTCCTATGGCTACGTCCAAGGGATGCCTCCTCTGGTCCATTAAACGTAAGTTTCCTTTTATGAATATCGCGCTTCCTCTGATTAGTTATACAGAAGCCTCATTGCGTCCTACTCCTCCCTCAAAAGCTTGACGGCATGTACAACGTTATCAAAGCCTGATTTAACTCGGTTCTCCAACAACACCAAGCCTTGTCTACTTCGTCATAGACAGCTGCCCGAACTTGCTGGCAATCGTCGTTTGTCGAGGGCATCGAGCCCAAGCCCAACAAGACCCTCCTCGTTCGTTACCGGCACAGTCTGAATCACATCGCGTACGTCGAGGCTGTATCTTGTTAGGAAAATAAAGGAATCTACATTTCCTCAAGTACTTCGGAGACATTCATGCCCGAATCCTACAGCTGTCGCAACCGAGTCCTGACGCCGAGCAGAACGCAAATCCCTACATAGTGCTTACGCCAAGAACATAGAACGTCAGGAAGAATAGGATGACAAGGCCTACGGTTTGCTTTTGGAGCGAACATGACTTGAGGATAAGATAAGAGTAGGGAACAACGGGAATACAAGAACGTCCACTTGACTCGCACCTCTGGATATCTTTTACACTTGCTTTTCATATGATTACCACCTGCTCTCAGGTTTCATCATCCTGAAGCAAGCTATACGACTAATGCTGTCAGTGCGAACAAGACTGACGTTGGAAGAATCCATGGAAAGGCTCTTCGTATCTATACTCCTCCCATCGCGAGGTACGACAGTATGCAGCAGAGCATCATCGCAAGCTCGGTGAGAACGGGGGGCTCTGAAAAAGGCTCGCCCGCATCCTAGTTTCGAGGCAAATTGAACCAGCAAAAGTTCAGATGAGTGTTCCTATCTGGTTTGAGTTCAGCCATTGTACAATTGGGGGTAGTTGCAGCGTGTGAGTCATGATCTGACATACCAGTTTCCAATGAATACAAAGGCTCCGGTCCCTGGGCCACCGGTGGTAATGGGGACTGTGAAGATGCTAATGGGCTGGAAGACAATCACGAAGCATCTGCTCAGGCCTGGGCAACAATCAAGCCAGGAAAGGAGACTGTCTGGTAGAAGTAGACTACAGGCGCCAAACATGATGCCTACATGGACTTCTAATAGCACACAGGCTATTGCCCCCTGATCACACTCATTCTTCTGGGTCGAAAGAATCGACGAGAACGAGCTGCTTGAGGCAACAAACGATATTCTGGGTTGGGGGTAAGTCCAACACCGCGCCAGACTCGTCTACATCTGGAAACAAGAACAAGAGGCGGCGACATCCTCGATCAAGATAAACGCGCAGGGGGTGAACGTGAGGGCTCTCGAAGAGACGTGGCGCGTGACAAGGAAATAATTTATACATATACATAGGTCCATTGCAAGAGGTGTTGCCAGGCAAATCATATTCGCTATATATCATTATTTTTTCGTTCATCTCGTGGATAGCATACCGTGCAGTCCAACAATCATGCAACCTCGTGGTCTGGCCTGGTTTCTTTGGATACAAACATTAAATACTATCAACTATCTCGCAGAGGAGCTATATTTTGTGAATCGCTTTCGTATTCCATCGTAACATCTCGATACGTTCTATTATTTCAGACACGGAGCTCACGGGAACGTGTCAAGGGCAATTCTCCCAGCAGGTCGAGGACTGTTAAACATTGCACAAACATACCTTGCATCGGCATGGAATCATTTGAATGTGATTTTAACGAAGAGAATGTTTTCTTATTTATAATTCCCAAGTCCACGCCCAAGCAAAAATCACCTTCTGCCCAATCCACCCGAAGCTTCAGATAACGTGCGCCTTATTGGTTGTTACAGAGTTTTGGAAGCCATTGAGGTGTAAGTGACTTGAGAACCGATTTCAAAAACTCATTGTTAATCGAGACTGACTTGAAGGTGGCAGGTTTCTTAACCGATGCTGCTGTTCGCCCGCCTTTGCCCCCCCTCCCCTCCTTCTGGCCCCGCGTGGCAGCATTTCCATAAGGTTGCAGCCCGTAGGCTTGATGAAAGGGATTGCCACCTATGCTTATTAGATTACAAAGGTAAATCCTAATCAGTTGGAGGTACAATACTTACACTTATTGCAGTGACGGATCATTGCTTCGATCTTAGCTTGTGCGTCGTCTTGCTGATTGATCCCCTTCCTCAGCCTGTTTAAATGTCTCCGCTGGATGAATATGTTTGCGGCACTTTCGGCAGCTGGCTTTGCCGCATTTTTCCGCCTGGCAATAGAATTCGTGAATCTCAGCTATTAGAGGATACTCAGCAGCGATGGGGCAAAAAGGGCATCGGACTAAGTTTAACAGCCTGGTAGAGTTCAGCGCTTCTTTTGTTTCCAGGATATTGAGACCCCTTATCAGATGTTTAGTTAAAAACCCTTTCGTTGTATGGTAGCTTTAGCTACGTGTAACGGAAGGGTTTTTAGCTAAACATCTGATAAGGGGTCTCAATATCCTGGAAACAAAAGAAGCGCTGAACTCTACTAGGCTGTCAAACTGAACATCTGATAATAGTTTTCTTGTCAGCTTTGTTTGTGGAACCAACGACGTCGCTACTTGTAGGAGGCGAAACATCTCACCTCATTGCCGAGTATGCAAAATATGCCCAGTAAACTGGGTGCCAGGAGGCCGGGCTGTAGCAATTTGTCAGTAAGGCACACGTTCAATAGGCTGTGCCCGAGCTTGCAATGCTTACTTACTGTGAAGCTTTTTGATATGATGAAGGAGAAACCCATGCCCTCACAAGATAAGTCAAGTGCGCGCACCATTCGCTGCAGAATGCATGCCGTGTCGCGGTGCGTGGTGTTTTGTTGTTTTGGTTGTTGTTTGGAAGCAAGGCAAGGTCAAAAATTCATAACGCTCAACCACCGGTGTGCGATGAGGCTGTTGATGTTGATGAAGGAACAACAAAGCTGAGAATTAACAAGGGCAACGCGAGCTTTTATAGGCAGAGGCTCTGCAACGAAGGCCATATTGAATAACACAAGGGCCAATTGTTCGCAGCTGTCGGAAAGGAAAATCGCTATTGTTTCCAGGGTAACAATGTAGTCGGAAAAGAAATGAGATTGAGCATCAAAAGCAGGTGGGGAAGATGTGCCTTCCAAGTTTATACAATCAGTTTCTGCCTCAGGTTGGGGCGAGCCATCTCTTGATAGCACTGCCTCAGGTATCAGGTAGGTGCTTTTAGCAGTATAGATAGATCTATGAGGGGAGGACCCCCGTACGCGCTTCAGGAATGGTAGAAGTAATCTGTAGAGGTTCATAATGGAAAGCGGTAATTGCTTCTTTCTTTTGTATTTTCAGTCTACCCGAGTTCCTTTGTGCAGTCACGACCTGTTAGAGTGTGTATTGGCTGTTTCGTCACGAACTATGCCCCTCCCTTCTTTCCTCACTCCCTCTCTTTCTCAGAAACTACTAAGTTCCCTCTTTTCGTTTCCATGATCCAACACCAAACATGCCTCCACAACCCACCTCATTCTATTGTAAGGCATCATCTCACATCACTTTCTCGCAGCGGTTTACTGCTTCACACTCTACGCCAGTTTCTTCAACTTCTGCATCAAAACCGTCGAACTGACTCTTCTGTAGCTTACCATCCGAACGCCTCGCTGAGCCATTCAATCGGTAGTAGCGCCATGCGCATCCGGACCGGCCACTTGCGGCGAACCTCGGTCCAATCCCATCACAGGATTGGCCGAATCCCAAGAACCACTCAGACAGTGGTCTGTCAGAGCCAGCCCTTGGCTCAGGTGAGCCTGACTGCCAACCCTTTTGGGAAAGATTGGTCGAGTGAGGACTCTTCGACTTTCTCCCAAGAGAAAGGGGATAAGGATTGTCACCAGGTAAGCTAAACCTCCTAGTTAACCCCAACTTGACCGCGACACTGATACAAGATCTTGCCTCCAATTTCCATCGACTTGAGCTGACAGTGTCTCACAGGAATGGCTCCGGGCGTGCTGCCAAAGCAATACGGGCTAG
>PXOB01000269.1:0-44607 GCA_003012115.1 Trichothecium sympodiale
GGGGGGGGGGGGGGGGGGGGGGGGAGGGGGGGGGTGGGGGCGGGGGGGGGGGGGGGCCTGGGCGGACGTCGACGGGAGCTTGCCCTCTTGTCATTATTCTTCTTCCCTGGCCGTATCATGTTCAGACATACATACATCGAGCAAGTACTCCGTATTGTGTTTACAGCTTTTAACTCAGCGCCCACCAGCCCTTCACGAAATGCGCGACCTTGTTGTGGGGGTGTTGAGATCATGGTAAGATATATGTACGGAGGGTACCTACAATGTAACGGTAAGCGCGGAGCTAATCTCTACAGTTTCCGTTCGCTTGGAACTAGTGACGGAGATGGTGGTTCGCATCATCTGGCTGCCTTTCTTCAAACCTGTTTGCTGCTGCAAAGCTCATGCAAGGACACGACGACAACGGGACGCATATGATGCCGTGACTATGAAAGCGAGTTTCATCCTCATCGCGTTAAAAAATCATCGGGACTAATAATGTTGCATTGCTATTGCTCACCCATGCATGAGCACTGGAGCACTACCCTTACCCAAGTACCGGAGTTGCAGATATTGCTGCGTTCTGGTGCTCGTTTGCATACTTGTATGAAATGAGCACAGAGAAAATAACGCGACAATCTCATTGATGACAGAAGGAAATTAAATTCAAAAAACCTTACTGATAGTACCATGGAACTTTCAGCCCAAATATTGATGCCTCTACTAGTATTATTATTACATACTTTTGAAAGCTTGTTGAAACTGGTTCGCTCAACATCATCAGCACGTGATGTCGCTTTGCTCCGCGTTTCGTACCCAATTAGTAGTAGCAACCCTCCATCACACCAGCCTCGTGATCAACAACCTCAACCGAATTCCGGGTTCTTATGCTCATAACCACCATAAGAAATATATTCTATATTCCCTGGTATCTCCCCTTCACTCTTTTGCGTCTGCCCAACGAGCCGACCGCAAGACATTTCCATACGACCAAAACTTGAAGTTGAAAATTGATCGCGCTGCGAAAACCGTCCCTGCTTGTCACCCCAACACAACACAATGTTCCGAGTATGTGCGTCCCCAGCCTCACAGCCAAGAGACTTTTTATCTTTATCCTGTGCCACCACCCGCTTCCCCGACGCGTTGGAATAATATATTTCCGGGAAAGTTAAAAACAAGCATCTCCCTCCCCCATAGGCTGACCTTGTGCGCTTCAAAACGCGACATAGCCACATCCTGAGGAGCACCTGCATCTGCGCCTCCACAGGGCGAGATCAGTCGTTCTGACTTCTCAAGAGTGAGTCGGGCCTACCACCTCTAGTAATTGTTTAGGGGAACAAACACGTTGCATCTCTCTCTCTGCCTCTCTCTCTCTACCTCTCTTCACAAGGGAGCTTCCCCATTTGTGTGCCTTTCCAGAAGGTGCATGCTCGCATGCATTCTGCGACGCGGAGATGGAGAACAACAGAAGCAATCAATAAATGTTAGGAAACACAACTGACACATTTTGTGCCCGCACGCAGGCTCGTCGAGATACGCGCCGCACAGCGTACATTTGAAGGCGCATACACGCGCACAGCCCTGGGCCAGTTTTCCTTCTCCCTCGTCATCCTCAAGATCTTCACCGCAGAGTTCTACGCCATCGGCGCCCTCTTCGCCATCTACGGCGCTGCCATCCTTCTCGTGGCCATCCACCGCCGCTACGAGGGCCACCGCCAGTTCTTCCTCTCCGAGGATCACGGCGGTCAGTTCGTCCGCAAGTTTCGCACCAGCGGCGACACTGTCGCGCTGCTCACCGCGCTGAGTCTGTGCGCGTACCTGGCACTGCTGGTCCTAATGTGGCGGCTCGTCAACTAATGTCGCGTCTAGAATCTAGCACAGGTAGACAGAGCGAGGGTGATATCTAAAAAAGGTTTCCTTCCTTATTAAAATCCTCCAATTTCAACTGTTATCCTGATAATTCATCAAATCCACATACAAAGCCCGCCCCATGTCTGTCCCCCTTTCTCATTCATTGTCCGTTAATCTCTGATATAATATATTACTGCCTCCGCTTTAATCTACATGATCATGTCCCATGGTTCTCATAAATGCAACTCTGCTCCAAAAAGCTCAGTTGCCGATGCTCAATCGGTCCTTCATTTCTTCCAAGTATCCAGGTCCTAGTCACATAAACGCAACGCCCAACTCGCTTCGACGACAAGTTGCAACACGCAACGCAACGCCATACATAATGGCTGAACTATGCTAAAAAAAACGCCCAACGACATTGGGGCGGGTAACAAACGAATAAACCACACTTTCTGAATGGGTGGATAGAGATCCCCATCAGTGTCAGGATGCATTAATGATTGGCTCTTCTACATGGCCTACTTCGCGTAATAGCACATTAAGACGAGTAAAGTATAGGATGAGAGTCGTCGCCACTTGTTGCCGACTCCTCAATGACTCCTGAAAAAGCCCCAATCTGTTGCTGATAGGGCCAGCCGCTGAAGCCTACGGGCACGCTCTGGTATGGTGGGTGTTGGGATCGTTGCCGCATCAGATGCTGCTGTGAAGGAATTTCTCCATGGGGAGGCGTGTTAGACCCCATCATCATTGGTGGGCTACCTATCACCATTGGCGGAGGCGGGTAAGCCATGGCCATTGGCGGTGGCATGTAAGCGTTGAATGACGATTCTTGGAAATAAGGATTTATTCTCTGAGGATATAATTCATATCCTCCTTGAGTAGCTATGGTTGTTGCGGTGCCATTGCTGAAGGACACTGAGCGGCCAAGCTGAGCCACAGGGTTCCAGTAGCCATCGCCCTGAGGCCCGGAATCACTGTCGTCCGGCGGCCAAGGGCTAACGATACTTGGCTGGCCATAATGCGACAGCTGTGCGTCAATTTGAGACTCTCGTGACCAAGTATCTTCTTCCCCCTCGGTAGAACCAGTTTTCACAGTGACCTGAGACAGCACCACACCCGGCTTGCCTTGATTGGTGCGGTCTTGGGCCACGCTTGGCTCCGTGGCGCTTTTGAGAACTAAATGGCAACATCTTGTCAGCTGCAGACCCTAAAAGCTTCAACGAATAGAGTAACCTCACCATTGGGCTCCCTTGGGCCTTCCGAAGTTTCAGTTGGCTGAACATCTTGCGACGAGGATCGCGTCGCGGCAGGGCTTATAACTACCGAGGCGCTGCTTTTGGTGGTGGAATCCCCAGGATCTTGGCTACCGGCTCTCGAAGATGTAGGTGTCGAACCTCGTTGTTCTGCCGCGGTTGAAGTCGGAGGTTTGACTCGAGATGCGGAAGCCTGCTGCTGGCCTTGCGGCATAAAGCTGCAGTCCTTCTTCAGTCGGATGCAATTTATGCATCGATTAAGAGGGTCATTTGGGGCCGGAATACATCGAATTTTCCTTCGTCGGCAGTGACCTAACAAGTAAGTTTCCAACCCTTGAGGCATTCACAGATTTCACTCCACTGTACTTACTGCAAGCAACAGACGTACGATGATAGCCAAGCTTATTTCGCCTCCTCTCGCCACCAGAAATGTTTTGAATGGCCTCGTGACCTGCTTGGAAAAGTCTTCTAGTGTCTGGTGTTGACATGGACCTTTGCAATGTCATCGGTCGTAATTGGAGTGGATCGGGGTGAATATGGTGACCTGTCATAGCATTGTGACCATGTAGACCGGCCTGTGGGATGGAGTTGTGGATATATGTCGGTGCGTATCCTGCTGGAAGCGTACCAATCCGAGAAGTTTTTGGATTCTGTCCGGGGTATTGTTGGCTCATCTTCGATACGAAGGGGCCGAAGGGGCCGAAGAGGCTGATCAAGGGTCTTCCAAAGACTGCTTTGAGTGTTGGTAAGAGTCCAACGGGCTGATCGCCATGAGACAGACTAGCCATCAAGAATGCCGGTGTAGTTGAGAAGGTACCTAATATTTGTAAAACCGCCGAGGGTCCAACGTCTTCGAAAAAATCTCGTTGGTACGTTTGATTCAGCATAAACTGCAACGAGGCACGCAAGTGTTATCTTTTCTCAGAGAAGGACTGTCGTTGAGCCTGCTTCCACCACTTCAAACAAGCGTTAGGGGAGCATCGCTTCAGCACTGCTGAACAGATAAAAGCTTCTCGTCGGCTAATGCAAGACCCAACGGCTTTTAGGCTTCGCGCTCAGAGGTCCTCTCTCGGTAAGCCGGCAGACTAGTCAGCCTAGGCAATAATGATGATCAGCGAGAAGCTATCTACTTATCGAGAAACGAAGGTGTTTGTCGTCGATGAGGAAGTGAGAAGCGTTGCAGCTAGTCTCTTGACCAGACAAGAAAAGGTAAAGTGGTAGCAAGTAAAGAATCTTTACTGGAGGGGGGAATGTAAGATCACCGGGTAAAAATAATCGGCGAGTTGCGTGCAAGAACCTTAAGATCGGTGGGTGTCAATAGATGACGATTACCCCTAACTCGGTCAGCATAAGACCAAAGGACCACACAACTTTCAAGGCCATCTTACAACGAATGAAAACACTGGAATTGGCCCAACGGAATAAGAGGCCGGGATGGTCGCTGCGGTTGTGATACTTGATGCTTTCCCCCATCCCCCACCGTTAAATCAGATGACATCTTTTACCTTCGCTGCTGAGACGCCAGGAACCAATCTTAGATCGAGTGGACGAGAAAGAGCCGATGTCTTATATGGACTCCACAGTTGCCGAAGATTCGATGCCGTACCTGCCAACCTGGGGTGGCTTCTGCGCTGGGGAAGGAACTGCTAGTCTACTAGCATGGCTAGCTGAATTGGAACTTATCTACTCCGTACTTGTACATTGATGTACTTATAGCGAATGCGAAGGGCACCACTCCGTATCCTGTACTAAAACCAGGGCTCAGATCATTCGTAATTCCCTTAGCCTTGTTCGCGCAGCGGAGGACAGGTGGGTTCCAATCGAATCGAGCCTGATGCGTAGTAAGAGGAAAGTGCCCACGGGGTCGGGCTGGGAAAGTAGGACTCGATATGTGTGGAAATGTGGGAAGGCGAGGAGTAGAGGAAGGAAGCATCAACCTTGAAAATTTGCGGATGTTTAAAGTATGTAGTAGTACTAAGTACTAATAACAATAACTATTACATGACTGGTAATATGATCAATCTGACAGTTTGAGGCGACGGATGCAACTCCAAGGTTCTTCCTCTGCCGACTACCTATATACAACTACTACCCTAGTACGATCGCTGGGAGCTGTTCGAATTATTCTTTCTCTTCTTTCAAGGATCGTATCCACCGTTGGAACCTCTTACTTGTAGGTGCTCGGCCCTGCAACGCATCCACCTACAGCCATTGGTTCCGCCCCCATTGGCAAATCTCCACGCCCATCGACTCCATATCCTTTCTCGTCAGCTCTTTCAGGATATTGATGAGACGCACCAAGACAAATTCTGTTGTTGAGAAGAGCGCACCACAAAATGGCTTCGAGACGCGGGGACCTGCCTTAAACTGCTCTAAGCGGTAGGACTCCGACCGCCTCCTCTTGCTTCTACACTCCTTCGAGAAAAGCTCCGTTTCTAGGGCCCTAGATCTCGGTGCCTGCTGCCCTGGCTATGGATACGCGAAACCTTTGTGACGTTGGTCCGATACGTCTTAGCATCATCATCACAGAGACGACAGGCTGTTCTCTTCTTAATAGTCTGTTCAGTCAGACTAGGGCTTAGACCTTGTACGGGGCCAAGCTTTGCAGTTGCTGGTCATCTTCATCATTCTTGTCAATGTCGGATGTACTACTCCGTATACTCCTAGAGACGAGAACAGTCTCGTTTACGGGTGTCAGTGTTATTACGCAAGTATCTTGGCCAAGTTGGCCCTATTCAATGAATGCGAACTAAAGGGCATGGACCGGGGGGGTTGATTACCGCCCCTCCTTGTATGGAGTATACGCCCTTGCTGACTTTCACAGGCACAACATAGCGTGCCTTGAACATAGATCGATGATAGCCATCACATCAAAGCTATGGTGATAGCTCCCTCTTCACATTGATCTTTGTACACGCAGGACGATCGAGAACCAGGACGAGCACATGACCATCTCGCTGTAGATGTATCTTGACTTATAGGGATTTGCCATACACTGGGTACTGATCCCCCCCCTTAGGTTCTGGACGCCTCTATTCCGGCTTCTGTCTTATTCTGGTCAATCTTTTTTGTTTCTCTCATTTCTCACTCTTTCTTCGCTTCGTACCTGGCCATCCACAACCCATGGATCATCGTACACTACTCGACTCTTTGCTTCTTCTGCACGTTGAGCGTTTCCTTGGACAAAAAAGAGGACTGATTGATATCCACCCAAAAATCGGATCGCCACGCGTTTGCTTCTAATTGCTTTTACCGCCTGCGAGTCGAAGTCTGCCTATCGGCTCTTTCTCGAGCCGTCATCAAACCCTTCATCTCACACTTTGACATTTCCTCAACAAACCTACCTACAAGAACATCAGGCTATCCACACAATCCTCACACCAATTCTTTAATAAGAGGGCCCAGATTCTTTGCGGGAAGAGAAAACACTCGTTATACCATGTACAGTTGAGAAGATGGGTATAAGGAAAGAGCTGAGAGGACGAAGGATGCAAGATCCTACGTTCAAACCCTCACGGAAACGCCACGCAAGTCTCCCGTTGCTTCGATCCATCTTCAATATCTCCTGGTTCTTCATTTCACGTGCAGTTCTTGTTGACACTCGAAACGTAGCACCACTTTTAGCGCCTCGCCGGATCCCGTCATTGCCTGATGATAGCTCACGCCACGTGCTAAGCGTCCTTGTTGTGCTAACGGCTCATAGCCTCATCCCATGAACTTTATTCGATCACCCTCGGATACTAAATCAGAGTACAGAGTAACATTCCCCCAACGACCTCGCGTCTTGGCTGTCAAACGATGAAGCGCGATAGGCGTCGACCAAGAAGATGGACAGGACAAGCCTCCATACTTGGCTTTATATTATCGGCCAAATTCGAGATGACGCTGGGGAACCGGGAGTCCGGGAGGGGAGATCAAGCAGCTGGGAACATGTGAGGAAGGAACATGACCGACATCCTCGTGGTATGCTGGGTCACGACCTGCGAGGCTTACAAGTACAGCGACTCTGTGTAGACAGGGAACTACTAAGGGGCAGATCGGACACATCTCAAAATCCGTCATTTGCCAGTCGCTGTTACGGTTCCGCTACGCTCGCAGCAGATGGTCGGCATTTCGCGTGTCTACTCATGGCCTATCCCCGAACAGGTTACAAGAGACTCGTGATTCAAGGACAATACGGAGTATTCTAAAGGGGAGTTCTACGGCGGACTATATATCCAAGTTTGTGTCAAGACGCGTGACGACTGACAGAACAAACATGTAGCAGCAGGCCACGTACAGTGCTCAACGTGATTGCACATCAACGAAATTGCTTTTTCAAGCAGCTTACGGAGCACAGTTGATAATTTCTCATATACTAGTCACGAGCAAGAGTCTCGATGCTTTCGGGGCTTCTTGGCCTTCTCAATCGGCTTGTTACCTGGAACCTACTCTGTACTCTGAACCTTTTGCAGTCACATGCTGGGCTTACTAGACCATGGACATGGTATTTCGACCCCAATGTGACCAGATATACCACCAAGCAAGAGCGGTACGGAGTGAATTTTGGCGTTGAGAGGGCCTTGAGTTTAGTGTGGCGTTCTCTAACTTCCGAGGTTCGCCTTGGATACGGAGTACATATGTACGAGCCATGTACATATGGCTAAATTCACAGTCGGTGTCAAGCATCCTTGTCTGCACTTCTCGGAGCAGCAGCAGCAGCATATCTTGTCAATGGCTTGTATCCTCCGGACTTCCAACGATTTGACAGTATGATTGTCCGATTTGGGTCTGGAAGTTACATTTGGGTTGGATGCTTGGGGGTATGTTGGCTGGTTGGGTAGCTGCACACTCGTGGCTGAGGCACTGAGCCTCCCTGCTTCCCAACTGTCCAACAACGACATGTGCAATCAAGTCCCCATGCTATACAGCAGGCAGCAGGAGAAGATATTGGTCTTTCACTCCGTGTTCACCTCTAGGAGCCAACAGATGAATCAGTGCCTGTGCATTGGTGTCGTGGCACGTCCTGCGCCCTCAGGCGCTTCGCGAGAAGAATACATTCGATGCGATGCTTGTTCGTTCCTCACCGCAATCAGATTATCAGATGCATGCCGTAACCCCACGGCATACGCCACCTAATATCGATTTGTTGTCTCACCACGGACCGTTACTAACGAATGAAATGACGTCTGCTTACAATGTCCTATTCCGCGCTCTCCTCTGATTGCTTCGAAATTAGGACAGGTGTCCAGTATAGTACCCACTACTAATCCGTGCAACTGATGAGCGCATCCATGTTAAAGTGTGAGTGAAAGGCGACGCGTACACTCCTCGTTGACATCGGCAAGACGGCATTGCGAAGATAATTGGCATACAAGATATCTTCTTAAACATTATGCTTCTATTTCACCAACACCAGGACTTTCCTCGGCAAGTTTGACCAAAGACATGTACCACGTGTTTGTGTCAGATACAGGAATAGTAGTAGATCTAGTCCTGGTAAGGGCTATTAATAGCCTCCTGACATTCATCTGTGCGGCCAGGAGCTTAAGAGTAACTCCTACTCTCCTATGAGTCATATACTAGGACGGACATCAGGCGGCTCGTATGACAAGCCAGGAAATGCCATGCAGAAATAGATCAACACTTATTTCTGAAACGGGGATGAAGGGGTCCCTATAGGATTCAGGAAGCCCCCCCGTTGATTGATTTACTCAAAGCCTAGATACCACTTACAAGTACTTGGCACATCTCAGCCGCGTCGTCCCCGGATCTGAACTTTATGTTTTGCAGATGATGCAGATCTCTATCTGAGATGCGCCGGCCCTACTAACAATGCTGTCTATCAATCTGGTAAGGTATATACAGTGTGTATGATATCAAAACAGGCTCTTCGCACGGTGACTACCTTGATAGCCAATCAGGACGCAATGGAGTCGATAGAAACCAGCTGATTTCGCTCCATTGCTAATGTGATAATATCGAAACCGAAATGCAAACGACTGAAGCGACGAGAGGAATCACCATATAAATCCCTAGTACAACAGAAAACAAGTGGACATCATACCGGTCGTGCGCTGGCCAAGTTGCGCGGGAGTGACGTGACCCCTCCTCAGGCTCCTCACCCGAAGATCCCTCAAAGGCTCAATCGATATCACGCTACTTCAACATGAGCGAACTTCAACGTGCATGGGCGAAGCAGAAAGTAGGAATCGTGGGCAATAGCTTCAATGAAGCCGAGGAGGATGCGGAAGTAGACAACGTCCCAGAGCTGCCGGAGCACATGGATGATGATTCTTCTTCAGCGTCATCGGTATCTTCGACAGGTACTATCATTCCCTCACCAAACCAGAGGCTATTTGCTCGACCTCAAGGGTAAATCTTCTTCTCAATGGGATGTAACCCGCGTGATCGCTGGGCTAACCGTTGGAAAAAAAAAAAAGAGTCTCTCGAGGGAGGGGTCTGGAGCCAATCCCCTGGACCGCATATTTTGAGCGGGAGCTGTTCTTGGATTCGGACACGACACCGGGCATAGTACATCATGCATATCTTTCCTCGCCAGTCGAAAAAGGCCCTCTATTTGTCATGCACCATGGCGGCGGCTCATCCGGGCTCTCATTTGCTGTGGTTGGATCTGAGATAAGGAAACGATTGCCCTCTGCTGGCGTACTTTCTATAGACTGCAGGAACCATGGATCAACTGTTCTCCCCGATGGCGCTCCCATGGACCTCCGATTGGAGCTTCTGGCGTCGGAGCTGTTCTCTTGTATTCAGCTCACCAAGGCAAAGATGAAATGGACGACGTTGCCCCCCATCGTCCTTGTCGGGCATTCGCTGGGAGGGGCCGTCATTACGGAGCTGGCCAAGATGGGAAAGCTGGGCAGCTCTTTGCTAGGCTATGTTGTCCTAGACGTGGTCGAAGGCTCGGCCTTGGATGCTTTACAGAGTATGCAGACCTATCTCTCCACGAGGCCAGGCGGCTTCGCCACGGTTGAGGCGGCTATTGAGTGGCATATCAGAACGCGGACAATTCGCAACTCAACATCGGCACGTGTATCTGCGCCAGCTCTGGTGGTACGGGATGAAACCGTCGACGCCACCCGCCCCTGGAGATGGAGGACAAATTTGGGGGCTACACAGCCTTTCTGGGAGGACTGGTTCGTGGGTCTGAGCAAGAAGTTCCTGGAGGCGCGAGGCGGCAAAATGCTTCTTCTGGCAGGCACCGACCGCTTGGATACAGAGCTGACCATAGGTCAGATGCAAGGTAAGTCGCCCGAAACCCGAGCTTCGCCAACAGACCAACAGACAGAGGAGCAATCGTACTGACTTCCTGAGCGGCTAGGCAAGTATGCTTTGCAGGTGTTCCCTGAAGCTGGTCACTTTGTCCACGAGGACCTCCCAGAGAAGACGGCAATTGCTTTGGTGGACTTTTACAGGAGAAACGACAGAAGCGCTCTGGTGTTGCCACCAAAGGTCTCGGACCTCTTGGCCCAAGGAAAGAAGGTCTAAGCGTGCAAGAGCCAAAGAAGATCAGAGCGCAGTGATTATATTGACAAACCAAAGGTTGGAGAGATGAGAGCGCTTTTTCGGCATCATTATTCGCGTAG
This sequence comes from Trichothecium sympodiale, assembly GCA_003012115.1. Classification (NCBI taxonomy): domain Eukaryota; kingdom Fungi; phylum Ascomycota; class Sordariomycetes; order Hypocreales; genus Trichothecium; species Trichothecium sympodiale. Next base: position 10,670 of record PXOB01000269.1, read on the forward strand.
AGGCCGGTACAGTACAGAGATGAACTAGACGTGCACAGCCTCGCGATGCCCAACAGGCCATTGCTCTCCACCGTCCTGTGTTTCCACAATGCGACTAAAGCCAAATCCAGTGAACCCGATCTCTTTTACCACATGTGTGTGGGTGTATTCTCCACGAACGCGTCAGATGTATGTATGTACATATGTCGCACCTTTGTGTTGGATGAAAGATCTTCACCGGGGTGTCACAGGGAAAGTTTGATCTATGTAGGCGCCATGTAACAGTTTGGGGAATGGAAACAATGTAGTTGTTTGAGAAGGTCACTGCTGGGAGAGAATGCAATATTAGGGGAGCATCCATACAAAGTTACTTGGATACTCCGTACAAGCCTTGTCTTGGCAATGCATCCATTTTGGTAGGCGACCGCATTAGCAGAACAGCGACGCCGAGCGGCAGCGGCGACTCAATGCGCCAAGCGCCGAGTGATGCATCATATTGCAGTTCGACGTTTTCTATTGAGTCTTCTATCTACCGCCAGATTACCAATAGAAGTTTAAATTGCATTGGATCTTATTAGATCGCGAATGGGTGCGACCGCTGCCTTGCGTAGTTGTAGCCGTGGTCAGTGTGATTGCTGTTCTAAGCTGCTAGATCTACGGAGTACGGAGTACGGAGTGTCGTATGTACGTACGTAGGGACTCAGGGAGGCCTCGGCCTCTGAATGGACCCCGTAGTACAAGTAGGCAATAGCGCCGCCAACCGTCGCGCCTCCTGTTATAATACATACTTGTACTGCCCCCCAGATCCGGTACATATGCTAATACCGAAACTGTCACTACAATTCTCTTCCAAACCTTCGTCCCCTCCATCAATCGCCCGAGCCGTTATCCGCGCCAAAGTCTGACTACTCTTGTACAATGAAGTTTTCCGTTATTCCCTTCGCACTGGCGGCTGGTCTGGTCGCCGCCCAGGACCTTGGCGATATTCCGTCTTGCGCTGTACGTCTCGAATCTCCTGATCTTGGAAACCCCTGGACACGAATTGCTTGCCGCACAAAGCATACTAGCGCACGCAACCAACGACATCAAGGAGGAACTCGGGGGTAGACGATTTGCTGACACAATACCCCGATTTTATAGCAAGACTGCGTTAAGGAGTGGGTAGGCTCCGGAAAGATCGCAGACTGCGGCCCGCTCGACATCAAATGCATCTGCAGCAACAAAGACTTCATCGGCGGTATTTCATGCTGCCTCGAGGATGCCTGCTCCGACTCTGGCCTCTCGGATGCCATCAAGTTCGCCAAAGATATCTGCTCTGGCGCCGGCGTCGACATGCCCGACTCGCCGCAGTGCAGCAGCAGCAGCAGCAGCAGCAGCAGCACCACGACCTCATCTCCTTCTGCCAGTGAGACGGCTGGCGCGAGCGACAATGACGATTCGGCAGCAGGAGCTTTGACTGGTGGTATCGTTGGCGCTGTAGCTGCTATGCTGTTTGCTCTGTAGAGCGGTTGCATATGGTGAAAGAGGAGGGTTCGCATTGCCAGTACATTGCCAGGAAACGATGGAGATTTAGACAGTGGGTGGTACCAAAGGAAGGACTTAATATCGCGTTGCGAGACATACGGGGGATGTATAAAGGGATTTCATATGTTCTCAAGTATATTTCGCTTGGCTCAATGTAGCGTAGCAAAGGTCCATGTGGTGACGCCGGACGAAACCACGCTGAGATGGATGAATCCCGCATCTTGCTCTACAATACATATACTTACTTTATCATGTAACTAGGACTCGAGTTGAGCAGCACCGAACCAACCCTAAGGAAGCATCCCAATGGGGCTTTCTAAAGGCATCGTACTAATAAGCATCTACTTGAACGAACTATCTGAAGACCTTTCACGGCGCATACTTATTTGTTACACAATCTGACAAACATCCATGCAGCTTGTTCTACAATAGGCAAGTTTAAAATCTCCTGGACACTTCTAGTACGTAATCGTGTTACTGAAGTTGCAACGCTCTTCAAAGACTGGCGCATTAGGGTAGGCTCTGTTAGTAGGAGGTAGCGCTCCGAAACCCTGGAAAGCGACCACCAAAAGTCGCCGCTGATAAGTCGTCGGAAAAGGTGCCGCACTTTTCATTCAACTTCTCAACGCCCTTTCCTTCCTTTGCCCCTCCCTCGCAAAAAAAACCACCTGGATTTAGGCAAGCAGAAGTCCTTTTGTCGACCAAAAAAAAAAAAAAAAAGAAGAAAGTCCTTCTCCGGCCATCAGATCTTTCATCGCAAGCGCTGGCGTGGGTAGGGTTCTTCGCAACGTTGACGGTGCAGCAGCCGTTATACTCCCAGCACTGCTGAGATGAGCTTTGCAAAACTCTCTTCCCCTCTCATGAGGCGCCATGTGCTCGGTGTTGCGCGCCTGAGTGGGTCTCGCCCATGTCGCATTGCTCAGCGAAGGTATATGAGCGCCTCGACGACGGCCGGCATCCGCGACCTGCTCAAGGTGTCAGAGGAGGTCCGCGACGCTGTGGCGACGGACAGGCCCGTCGTCGCTCTTGAGTCTACCATCTATACCCATGGCTTCATGGGCAAGGACCTTGCGCGGGAGCACGAAGAGCTCGTCAGGGCTCACGGGGCCATCCCGGCCATCATCGCCCTCGTGGACGGCGTCCCAAAGGTCGGCGTTACCTCCGAGGATATTGTGCGCATGATTGAGAGCCCCGACACTGTCAAGGCCTCGCGTAGAGACATCGCGTATATCGCTGGAATGGTAGGTCTCACAGAAACCAAAGTTAGTGCAAGGTGATATCGACTGAGCTGCTACAGGGCATCGTTGGACGCAAGATACACGGAGGGACTACCATTGCCGGTACCATGCTCTTGGCCAGGCTGGCGGGCATCCGCGTCTTTGGAACTGGCGGCCTTGGCGGGGTGCACCGCGGCGGCGAGAATTCCATGGATATCTCGGCCGACCTGACCGAGCTGGGCAGGACAAGGGTTGCCGTTGTCAGCAGTGGAAGCAAGGGCTTTCTGGATATACCTCGAACCCTAGAGTATCTCGAGACCCAGGGCTGCCATATTTCCACGTTTGCCGATGGGCGGTCCGGGAACGTCGACTTCCCAGCCTTCTGGGCTAGGGACAGCGGGTGCAAGAGCCCTTCTGTGGTTCAGACCGAGAAGGAGGCGGCTGCTGTAATCCTAGCTCAGGAAAGGTTGAACATCGAGTCCGGCATGCTCTTCGCTAATCCCATTCCTGAGGAAGCTGCCATTCCATCCCAGGAGATGTCTGACATTATTGAGCAGGCAGTGGCCGAGGCTGATGAGAAAGGCTTCACTGGGAGCAAAAACACCCCTTACGTACTGGGCAGACTAAGGGAGCTGACAGGCGACCGAGCAATGATTGCGAACATGGCGCTCGTCAAGTCAAACATCATCCGAGCTACCAATGTCTCTATTGAGCTTTCCCGTCTGCTCAAGGAAGGGGCCGGGGCTGCGACAAGCTCGTAAGTCAGAGCGTTTTACAGTTAGTGAGATAGCTCTAATAGATAGTAGTGTGTCTTCATATCCTGCCTCGTATAGCCCCAATGACGCCGCCGCACCAAAGACTTCTATGATATCAAAGTTAGAAAAGAAGGTCGATGTGCTCGTTGCGGGATCGATTGCGGTTGATCTCAGCTGTGACTATGCCGGAAGAAGAGGAGATAACTCGCCTGAGCTGCATACTTCGAACCCAGCGGCAATCAGCCAATCTATTGGTGGCGTTGGGCACAATGTGGCTCTTGCTGCGCATCGTTCAAGCACCAAAGCAACCGTTAAGCTGTATAGTTTGGTAGGAGACGATATGTAAGCCTTCCAGCACCAACCAGCACAACATATGAAGTCGTCTGACCCCCAATCCAGCGCTGGCTCGACAATTCTTAACTCTCTTGCTGCATCTGGCATGGACGCGACTTATGTCCGTAAACTAGGCCCAGAACATGCTCCTGGAAACCGCACCGCTCAGTATGTTGCCGTTAACGATGGGAGCAGGAATCTAATCATGGCCATGGCCGATATGAACATTTTCTCGCACAACTCCTTCCCTGACGAGTGGAAGTCCACCATTGCAGAAACAAAGCCGAAATGGCTGGTAGTAGATGGGAACTGGGCCGCCAAGGATATCCGTAACTGGATCAAGGCTGGCAAAGAAGCTACTACGCAAGTTGCCTTTGAGCCTGTATCTGCCGAGAAGTCACGGCTGCTCTTCGGCCCTCAAGGAGGGATGAACAAGTTGAGAATGTTCCCCGAGGCAAGCGTGGACCTCGCCTCACCAAATGCGTACGAATTGGCTGCCATGTTCGACGAGGCCAAGGGCAATGGATACCTAGACGATCTAGAGTGGTTCGAGATTGTCGATGCGTTTGGCATGAGAGGCGCAAGGGAGCGATTCGTATACCTGACCTCGGCCGAGCTCACAGATGCTGGCGTACCGATTCAGTCGGTCCAGCTGCTTCCTTACATCCCCACCATCATCACAAAACTGGGAGAAAAGGGTGCTCTTCTCACGTCCATTATCAAGAAAGACGATCCTCTACTCTACGATCGCGACGAGGCCGAGTTCATCCTGACAAGATCGCCGCCAGACCATCCTACCGGGGTTGGAGGTATATATATGCGCTTGTTCCCTTCGGCAGAGAAAGTTGACAATGTTGTCTCCGTCAACGGTGTAGGGGATACCTTCCTAGGCGTTTTGATATCTGGACTGGCGCAGGGAGGAAGGGTTGAGAAGCTGATTGACGTAGCGCAGAAAGGTGCTGCCATGTCGCTGAAATGTGCTGAGCCTGTCAGTACTGCGCTACCAGATCTAGAAAGACGCATCATCGAGTCTCTGTAGTAGTCTTTCGTAGAAAATGAACTCTCGACATATATTTCGATCTCTTCTAGATGCTTGTCTATGTATTTCTTGAGCATCAAGGAAAGATTTCAGCCTCGCCATACTGACTGCTGATTGGCCCGCTGGAGAGTGTCCCGTAATTGCGGAGCAACTCAATGCAAGGCTGAGCCGCCAACTTGGACCGCAAAAAAAAAAAAAAAAAAAGTCCACAAGCCGCTACTGTCTTAAACCAGCTCTCGATCACTACCTGCCTTTCAATAGCCAATTTGCCGACAATGGCCCACCCACGAGTTGACGACATGTCGGAAGATTCAGAAAGTGATTTTGCGAGCTTCGCATCCGATAATGAGGTCCCCAAGACGACGCCTAAGTTGGGCCTCTACGACAAAGACTCTGACGAGGAGGAACTGGAAAGGCTAGTACTCGGCAACAAGGCAGGGTTCCGGGAGAATCTGTTCAAGGCCGATGCTGATATCGGCGCCGATGGCGGCTACGATGATGCAGACGTTGAATTGGTAGGTGTGGAGACCGGTGGCCTGGAGGATATGCAGGACGATGACCTTTTCATGATCGATACTGCCCACGGCCCCGGCCAGATTCCCAAGGTAGCGAAGACGGTCGATCTGAGCGCCAATGGGGATGCTCCAGCATGGGAAGACAGCGACGATGACAGGCTGGCCATCTCACTGGCCGGGGCAAGCAGGTTGCGGAAGCTGAGGACAACGGAGAAAGAGGACATCGTCAGCGGCACAGAGTACAGCAGGCGGTTGAGGAAACAATACCTTGTTCTGAACCCCCTACCCGCGTGGGCGAAGCACTCGGAGGGCAGGCCTGCCAAGAGGAGGAGACGATCCGACGCGGCGTCAGATGACAGCGCTTCTGACGGCGATTCTGACGTCGAGGCGCAGCCTCTGGAGCAGCTTCTCCGCGATGTCAACAAATTGGCTGGTCTTGGGTCGACGAAGCGCAAGCTGCGACCCGAAATCATCAGCATCCAACGCACGCGCGAAATCCCCGACAAGCACAGGGCGCCAGTTGAATGCTTGTCTTTCCATCCATCGTACCCTGTTCTCCTCTCCGCCAGCACCTCCTCCATCGTCTACATGCACCACATTGCTCCCGACGCCCACCCGACGCCCAACCCGCAGCTGACCTCGGTTCAGGTCAAGGGGGTGGACGTGCGGAGGGCCGAGTTTTTGTACCCCCAAGGCGACAAGGTCTTTATGGCTGGGCGGAGAAAGTACTTCCACCACTGGGACCTCCCGTCGGGCGTTGTGCAGAAGACTACGAAAATCCAGGGCCACCAGCTCGAGCACAAGTCGATGGAGAGATTCAAGCTGAGCCCCTGCGGCAGGTACATGGGCATTGTAGCCTCGACAAAGAAGGGGGGCGGCATCATCAATATACTAGATACGCAAACAACACAATGGGTCGCTGCCGCTCGTTTGGCCAGCAGGAATGGTATCGCAGACTTTTCTTGGTGGGCCACGGGGGAGGGCATGTCCATCCTAGGGCACGACGGGACCGTGGGGGAGTATAGCATTCAGAGGAGGGCGTTCCTGGCTGTCTGGTACGATGAGGGCAACGTTGGCGGCACTGTCATCGCCCTGGGCGGCCACGGAGGACCCCAAGAGCTTGGCGAGGACCGTTGGGTGGCTGTAGGCTCCAATAGCGGCATCGCAAATGTGTACGAGCGGAGCGAGCTGATTGAGGCTCGCAAGGATGGGGATATTACTCTCAAGGAGCGCCCCGAGCCGAAGCGACGCTTCGAGCAGCTCATCACGGCCATCACAGAGCTGGTCTTCTCGCCTGACGGGCAGCTCCTCGCTTTTGGGAGCAAATTTACAAAGGATGCGTTGAAGTTGGTGCATCTTCCGAGCTGTACCGTTTACAGGAATTGGCCCACAGAGCAGACACCGCTGGGGAGAATCACGGCTGTGGCGTTTGGGCGGCAGAGCGATTTGTTAGCTGTTGGCAACGACACCGGGAAGATACGGCTGTGGCAGATTATGAATTAGGGAAGTGGTAGATAAAATATGCATCACAAGAAGTTAATGAAGCCCCCGACGTACATTCAAAGTATATTTATTTGCCTTCTTTTCTCATAGTCCGCGCCGCAATAAGAATGTGATATGCCTATACTAATTGTTAAATTTTAGTTTAACCGTGATCATAATGTCACCGCTGGTAGCCATGGGAATTCATTAAAAAAATGTTGATGTTTTCCATCACCATTTTAATGGCAATGAAGCCAACGACGCCACGAGGCGTCTTGGGAGTTTAATGGAATGTGGCTGGGCGAAGACGCGGTCTAACGCGAAAATACGCGTCTCAACTCCCATCGTTAACTACTACCTATGGTAACTGCCGCTAAAAAGGCATTGGATCCCGGTCGCGCTTTGCTAGCCAACGATTTCATGCCGTCGCATTATCCACCGCACAACTAACAGCTCCGAGCATTGAGCCCCTCCATCTCTTCTCTGTCCCCCGTCTGCGCAACAACTGCTTGAAGAAGCATTCGAATATATATATCCTGAACTACGGTTGAGGGACTTGCAGTTTTTTGCCCAACATGGCGCTTCGAGAGTTTAAAGCGCCAGTCAACTATGAGCGCCAGCAGAGTGAGTTCTTGACCTACTTTTCGCCTGGAAATCGAGGAGAGGACCGATACTGAGCAGCTCTACACTTAGGTGCATTCGAGGAGTTCCTCAAGGACTTCAAGACATCACCCGAGCAGACAATCACAACAGCCATGGGCGACATCACGATCGACGGGGACGAGCTGGATGATGAATACGACATGATGGACGACAGTGCTCAGGGCCAAGCCAGGCAGCAAAGGAGGCGACAGGAGCGCGGGCCGCACCATAAGTACAAGGAGATGCTGCAACGGCTGGCAAACCGTGAGACTGACGAAATATTGATCGACCTGGACGATCTGGCCGCGGTACGAGAGAGCCTACACTGATCTGACGAGAACGAGTTGGGATGTTGTACAGGACTTTTGCTAATCTATCGAGGACAGTGGGAGCATGAGGAAGCAGGAGAGCTGCGTCTTATCGATTCGATAGAGATGAACACCAAGCACTATGTCGAAATCATTTCCAGAGCCGTCGACAAGGTAATGCCGCCACCAGCCTCGGACGTAACCTTCAAGGACGACGTTCTTGATGTTTTGCGAGCCCGTCGTGAGGAGCGTAATCGCCAGCTGGCTGAGACGGCTGCCGAGGACGACCCTGACGCTGAAGCAGACAAGTTCCCTGCCGAACTCACTCGTCGCTATACGTTGCTTTTCAAGCCCCGATCTGGCTCTCTTGACGACCCTAAGAAAGCTCTTGCCGTTCGCCATATCCGCGGTGAGCACCTCGGCCACCTCATCACCGTGCGCGCCATTGCCACGCGTGTATCCGACGTCAAGCCTATCGTGCAGGTCAGCGCCTACAGCTGTGATCGTTGCGGTTGCGAGATCTTCCAGCCCGTCACGGACAAGCAGTTTGGGCCTTTGCTCTTCTGCCCCTCTCAGGAGTGCAAGGAGAACCAGGCCAAGGGACAGCTCACTCCCACCACCAGAGCCTCGAAATTTCTGCCTTTTCAGGAGATCAAGGTTCAGGAGATGGCTGAGCAGGTACCTATTGGTCAGATTCCCAGGACGCTTTCCATCATGTGCTTCGGCAGTGTCGTCCGCCAGATCAATCCTGGTGATGTCGTTGACGTCTCTGGCATTTTCATGCCGACTCCTTACACAGGCTTCAAAGCGATCAAGGCAGGTCTCCTGACCGACACATATCTTGAGGCTCATCACATTGTGCAGCACAAGAAGGCGTATAGCGAGATGATTGTCGACCCTAGTCTGGTACGCAGAATCGAGCAGTACCGCCAGTCAGGCCAGGTCTACGAGCTACTGGCCAAGTCGATTGCCCCTGAAATTTATGGCCACCTGGACGTCAAGAAGGCCTTGCTACTGCTTCTTATTGGCGGTGTCACAAAGGAGGTTGGTGATGGCATGAAGATTCGTGGTGACATCAACATCTGTCTCATGGGTGACCCTGGTGTGGCCAAGTCCCAGCTTCTCAAGTATATTTCCAAGGTGGCCCCTCGTGGTGTTTACACTTCGGGCCGTGGTAGCAGTGGTGTCGGTCTTACAGCAGCTGTCATGCGTGACCCTGTCACAGACGAGATGGTCCTCGAGGGCGGTGCCCTTGTTCTTGCCGACAACGGCATCTGCTGCATCGATGAATTTGACAAGATGGACGACAATGATCGTACAGCCATTCACGAAGTTATGGAGCAGCAGACAATCTCCATCTCCAAGGCCGGCATCTCTACCACACTGAATGCCCGCACTTCCATTCTTGCTGCTGCTAACCCCATCTACGGCCGATACAACCCTCGCATTTCTCCCGTCGAGAATATCAACCTTCCCGCTGCCCTTCTCTCTCGTTTCGATATCCTCTTCCTCCTCCTAGATACCCCAACCCGCGAGACGGATGAGCAGCTGGCGAAGCACGTTACCTACGTCCACATGCACAGCCGTCACCCCGACATTGGCACGGACAATGTCATCTTCTCTCCCCACGAGGTACGCTCCTACGTGGCCCAGGCGCGCACGTACCGTCCCACGGTCCCCGAGTCCGTGTCGGAGTACATGATCAAGACGTACGTTCGCATGCGTGACCAGCAGCAGCGTGCCGAGAAGAAGGGCAAGCAGTTTACCCATACCACGCCCAGAACCCTCCTCGGCGTGGTCCGTCTGTCGCAGGCACTCGCTCGTCTGCGCTTCAGCAATGAGGTCACTCAGGACGATGTTGACGAAGCTCTGCGTCTTGTAGAGGCTAGCAAGGAAAGTCTCAACTCTGATTTGGGAGGTGGCCGTAGAGGGCTCAACGCCAGCAGTAGAATTTACAACCTTGTCAAGGGCCTGGCTGACTCGGGAGCTTGCCGGGCTGAGGGTGTGGATGAGGATGAGGAGCTTGGCGTCGAGTTGAGCATGCGCAAGGTCAAGGAGAGAGTCATTGCCAAGGGATTCACCGAGGACCAGTGGTTGAGTGCCCTCGAGGAGTACACCATGCTTGATGTAAGTGGCATCACGCACATGATTTTGCTAGTGCTTTTCGCTAACACTCGTGATAGGTCTGGCAAACTGCCGGCAACGGCGCAAGACTCGTTTTCGTCACTGCTGATAACGGTGACTTTGACGATGATATGGATATTTAGGTCATTTGCGGAATTTATAAAGCTTTTATGGGCGGTGACGGTGAAGAAATGTGTGTTTTTTCTTTCTTTCTTTCTTTTTTTCCTCGTATAGCAGCCAAATATGGTCTGGCAGGCGTTTTATTTGGTTTGTAGAATGTGATATACTGCCATGTTTATTTCACAATTATTACCTTCGATAGTAAAATTGGCGTCTCATGTTCATCGAAGCATGCATTCAAACATGTGCCCGGTGCCCAAGTATGGCGCCCGGCAGGCATCCCGTCATATATATCATGGTGATAATTTTTTTTGTCTTGTTACATAAAGTGGCTTTTATACAGATGTAACCGTGCGATGAGAGAGTTACAGTTATACAACACCCCACCCACCCTTTCTGAAGCAAAAGGGGTATATCTTCTTTACATGCGCATGGTCATGAGCGCACCCCTCTCCATCTCACCAACGATGCCGTGCCCGCCGAGCGTCCAGTTCTGGGTGACGGTCGCGTGGTCCACAGCCTTCCTCATCATGCCGCTCGCGGCCCAGTAGTTCATCAGCGCCCGCGACTCGTCTTGATCGACGCCCTCGAGCCTCAGCACGCGCGCGTTCTTGAGTGCGTCGTATACCCTGTCATCGTAGCGCCGCTCGTAGGGGTCGGGCGTGGGGATCTGCTTGCCGGCCTGGCCGGCTTCGAGCTGGGAGAGGACGAGCTCCTGCGAGGGGTGGCGGCGGGCGTTGTTCTCCGAATTGGCGGCGATGATGGCGGCGCCGTTGGGGAATTTGGACCTGCCGGAGAGGGCGTCGATGAAGGTGCCGACGAGGGTGAGGTCGTGGGCGTGGACCGGGTTGAAGGACGGGTCCCTGTAGGCGCTGATGTTGTTGACGTGGGAGAGGCCGTCGAGGGTGAACATGATGGGCGGGCGGCCGGGCAGGGTGAGCTCCTCCCACATGGCGGCAAAGGTCGGCCAGGCAAAGTCGTTCTCCTTGAGGCTGAGCATGAGGTCGCCGAGGGTGGCCTTGTTGCTGCCGCCGCCGCCGGTGACGAGGGCCGTCGTCTTGGAGTGGTCCTTTTGTAACTCGATGGCGTCGAAGAGTGGCTTGTTGACCTTGTAGATGTTCTGCATGAGCCTCATTGTGTAGTTTGGTTGGGCGAACTTGATGGGTTTGGCCGCCGTGTCGACTGGACTATACTCAATGTTTCCATTCGTGAGGGTCTGGCCTGTTGAGAGCTTTCCGTTAATCATTTTGCTCCTTTTAATTAAAAGATACGGGGTGGTCCAAGGCGCTCGCTTTTTACTTACCTTCAGGCAGGTGAATGACAACCCACTCGTTGAGCAGCCCATGCGTCAACGCCTGCAGCACCGTCATGCTTTTCCCAGATAGCTTGCTCCCAACCAGCACCACCTTTAGAGCCTCCTTCCTGTCCTTGGCAGCCTCCATGTCCTGAATCAGGCTGGACACCTCCTTCCGGACCAGGACGTGGGGTTTCCGAAACAGATTCCACGTCTGCGTCGGCTTGAAGGCCTCGAGCACCCTGAGCTGATCCACCACCTTGTCCGGCAGGGCGAACATCTTGCACGAGTTCGCCGGGTCGGCCATGGTCCCCGGCGCCAGCGTGCCCAGGCCCTTGACCTCGAGGGCGCTGTTGTTGCTGAGCTGGATGCGCTTGCGGTAGGCTTTGCGCTCGCCGGGGCCGGGCTTCCGGGCCACCGACGGCTGGTTGACCTTCTTCTTCTTCTTGACGGGGTCCTTTGTCGTCTTCTGCTCCCGGATGTCAAGCTTCTTCGCGCGGGTGACGACCTTGTTGAGGGAGCTGCTGGTGGAGAATGGCGACGTCCATGTAAGGGCCGCTTGGATGTGTGGGAGGGGGGTTGTCGCTTGGGGTCGCATGAGCGACCGCCATGAGCTTGCTGAAGCCATGGTAAAATGGCTAAGCTGTAAATATTACAGGTAGAAGAACCTCGGTATAAATGAGGGCCGATTCGGCCAATAAGTTCCGCTACCTTTTCTTCAATTCCCCTCGCCAAATGCTATATGTTGTGTTGTAGATTGACACAAAAAACTTGGGCGTGATTACCTAACGGGCGGGATTCGACAATGCTTGAAACCCACTTGAACTGCCATTCCGCTCTAGGCGGGGCCTTTCCGCAGGGCGAGGGAAAGATTTTTGGTTTTCTTTCAAGGACTTGTCAAAAATCAAGTTTGCGCAAACTTGGTAAATTGCAGAAGCGCAACAATTCACTCAATCGCAATTGTCCCAATCATACGCGGGCTCTTTTTCTTGACCTCGACATAGATTGCATCAGGAGATTAGGGCAAAGCTACGATACACTTACAATGGCCTCCGTGACCTCGAAACCCAAGCTCGAGGTGGCCGTCGAGAAGCCCACGCCCTACACCTTTGACCTGGGCCACCTCCTCGTCGAGGACCCCAACCCCATCAGCCTGGACCACGACGACATCGAGCAGTCCCTCGCCTCCGTCGCCCGCGACGGCGCCCAATCCCTCATCAACCAGCTCCTCACAACCTGCCCCTTGACCTCGACCCGGGAGGGCGTCCTCCTCAGCCTCCCGGCGCCGTCGACCCGGCTCCCCCGCGAGAAGCCCGTGCCCCAGGCCCGCGCGCCCACCAAGTGGGAGCGCTTCGCCGAGAAGAAGGGCATCAAGGCCAAGACGCGCGAGCAGCGCCGCAACCTGGCCTACGACGAGGAGTCGGGCGAGTGGAAGCGCAAGTGGGGTTACCAGGGCCTCAACAAGAAGGGCGAGGACTACCCCATCGTTGAGGTCGACATGAACAAGGAGAGGGAGAGGAAGGAAGGCACCAGCGTGCGGGGGGACGGTAGGAGGGAGCGCAAGGAGAAGATCAGGAGAAATGAGCGCAAGATGAGGAAGAACGACCGCGTTGCTACTGTCAATGGTGGGAAAAAGTGAAGGACTTGGTGAATTACGAGTATGGGGTTTCCGTGTGGTTGACTACTACTACTGCGTGTGACTACTGCGTGTGGCATGGAGGATCATCAAAGGCGTTTGCGGAGTTTCAAGGGTCGAAAAGCAATGTTCTTGAGTTCCCCGTTTGTTCGAAGTTCTTATTGCGGTACAGCCGGAAAAACAGTCACTTGCAAAGTATTTGCACAATTATGCTTCTCAATGGTGTTTTGTTGGTCTCGAATACGTCGTCCCACCACCAACGATACCTCCGTACCGAACCATTCTTGTTTCCAAAATTACAGGCCTGGTTCTTCCCACATGCTGCAAATTCAAATAACAACCTCCCCTCTCCCTGATCTTGATCATTTGATTTTGAAACAGCCACTTCAACATGCTAATAATCGTCGATCTACATGGGTGGCCCTCTCGGCTGTTGTATCCTATCCAACCACACAATGTGTGCGAACCAAAGTTTGACGTGGCAAAAGAACAAACGATCCGTTTTCCAATACCGCCGAGCTTGCCAGTGTGACCGAATCACTTGTCCAAACATGATTCAATGCTGCAACTCCGTACAAGAAGGAAAAAAGTAAATAGAAGAGGGTAAAAAGTAAAAAAGTCGTAATCGACATCACATCGTAAACGAAGTAAGATGCTTGAGCAATGCACAACGGAATTTCCAGGGGTATCGCTTCCAAAAAAAAAAAAAAAAAAAAACATCAGGAAAAAACATTTAGCAGAAGAACTAATAGGATTTTAGTTCTTCACTGAAAACCCAAGGGTGAAAGAGGCTTGATGGGTGATAGCCTTCGAAGTTCCGCAACTGCTTTGTGTGGCTCGTACTCACGCTCACGCTCGTGTTCCTTTTCTTGACCCTTATCACTACCAACACTGAGAGTCGTAGATATACTAGATTCCTTCGAACGGATGCTGACGTTGGAACCAGATACCTGTAAATTCTTTTTGTTCAACCGTCCAGGTTGCGACTCCGTTCGCGTGTGTGCGTGTTGGTGGGATGGCTTGCTACCGGCGGACGAAGGAGAAGCAGAACGTTGTTCTCGCTGCTCGTTGTGAAGAGCTTCGCTAGGTTCAGGGCTTGATGCCGTTAAAGAATCGATGAGACTGGGTGGCGGGGGCTGATGCATCAAGATGTATTCCTCTTCAATGTATTTGTTCTCGTTCTTGCAACCCTGCCAGCAATCTCTCCAGTCGCAAACGAGGAACTTGAAGCAGAATGCGTCAATCTTCATGCAGGGCTGGAAGCAGATGCACAAATTTTGGAAATTCATCTTGTTCTTGTCCGAATGAGCCAGCAATAGGCTGAGATGGCAAGTGATTGCAAAGAGGAGATAATACTGGAATGGCGATAAATTGGAAAGTTCGTCGATCAGAAGTTGGGGAACCTTTTCTGCACCAGCACATTCGCGCGATACTCGCTCTTGAGCGGCCTTGGGGAAAAGTTCGTCTGGAAGTTCTCGCAGCCAGGCCTTGAGCATAGACCCAACAATATTAATGTCGTAGAGATCATCTTGATTGAACAGATCGACATCGTACTCTATGGTGCCTTTAGTCAGTTTTGCCCATGAGTGGTTCTTTGTTCCTTAGTTTTATGCTTACCCTCGTCAAATCGTCTCTGCCACTTTTTGATTTGGGGACCGCTGCCCGGAACTCGGTATAGACCTTCCACCTCACAGCCCTTGTAGTTCAGATAATCGATCGCGCGCCAAGGAAAAGCAGGCATCCAAAACTCTGTCTTATCTCGAGCATCTTCCAGCCGCTTTGCAATGCGTGTCTTGCGTACCTGGTCAATCAATGGTAGATTAATGACCTTTAGTATATAGTGCTCATCGTCCACTGCATTAGCTGCTTCGCGATCTGTCGTGCTTCCACTCCGGCTTGCCTTGCCGAACAATCCTTTGCTGAGCATTCCAGCTGCTCTTGTCCCCGAGTTCTTCAACCCACTGAAGAAGGTGCCTGCATTTTCCCTGTGTGATGGTGAAGGTCTGCGCTCTTTCTGTTCTTTGGTGCCATTGCCCTTAAACGGAGCACGATCCTCGGACTGATTACGAACAGAAGAATCCATCAATTCTCGAAACGAGCGATCCTGAGCCATCGGTGCGGTTTTCAGTGGAGGTGTATTGCTTCGAGATCCGCTATTGGACATATTGACTGGTAAAGGGTCATGCACGACCTTGACTGTCGGATTATTGTTCCTGTCTCCGTGCTGTGATTTCGTCCTGGTCAACAGACCGAAGGGACCGGGCTTGGCCCTCTTCGCCGACGATGTCGCGGCTATGGTGGAATCTATCTCTCCGACCGTAGTCGGCGTCGTGCTCGATATCTCTGATGGTACGGACTGCAAGGTTGTTGAACCGTCCTCTGAAGGCTCTTTTTCGAGAGGCTCTATAATAATAATGCGATTGGATTAGCAAATATTTCAACAAAGAGATAAAAGCAGATTTGCCAATTTAGCTTAAAGGGAGCGGATTCTTTCTTTGAGTGCTCCTTTGAGAATGTCAAAGAGGAGGGGGTCTATGCGACACCTACCTGAATGCTCCTTAGTGCCAGGGCCCTCGCTCCTTAAAACCTGTATCTGTGTGCGTTGAGACGACGGTGCATGGGCCGGGGAAGTATTGCTTCTAGAACTTTTGTTGAAGTGCGAGAATAGGCCTTTTGATTGCTTTTTAGGCTCGGTGGCTTCGCGGCTCTGTGGTGTAGAATAGTTGAAGGCTGAAGCGATGTGGGAGTAATTGGGCGACTTCTGGCTACTATCGATTGGGGGTTGAGATGGACTCCGTTGTGGCAGCTGTTGTTGGTTTGGCTTGTCGGACGATGGAGACTGATGGTTTCGGGCTGTTTGAGGGCGTTTCTGAGCAAAACGGCTGGTGATGGAGGATCCAGATATGGGCGAGGTGGTTGAAACAGCAGGAGACACGCCGGGAGAAGTCGTGGATAAAGAGTCGCCAGGTCTGGGCTGTACGAGAGACCGCTGATCGGGGAGCGCGAGCGGCTGGGGGGCTGATTTGCGTCCCATCTCGTACTATGCTGGCGGCGGAGCGCCAAAGCTGGCTCGTGCTAGCAATGGTACGTAAGGCAATGTACATAAAAGAATGGACTGTTAGAGGTTCCAGTACTCCGTACGGGTGTGTATGTGTGTGCGCGCGCGCGTGCGTGTGCGTGTGCGTGTGTCGCAGGAGTGTACGGGGCGGGACCACCTCACTGCCTGCTGGGATTCCCGCAGGAGGGCGGCGGCGTTAGGAGTGTGGCCGTCCACCCAGATTCCAGGATCACCTCGCAATACTTGGCTAGGTTATGGTGGGTGAATTGCGGGTTGCAGACAATGGATAGTGAACAGGTCAAGCTGGGTTGATGTTTTACCGTCCTACTTGTAGTAGTAACCCAAACAGAAATTCAATTCGGCGGTACTGTACTGTCACAAAAGTTGGGCCCAACCCCAGGGAGCGCGCGATCAATGCCCGTGATTGACCGCTGGAGGACGACTGTAGAGATGTTGCGACTTTGCGCGGCAAAGGTAAGGTGTTGTTGGGTTACGAGATGGGTAACCGCCAAAGGTAGGTAGTAGGTAGTAGGCGAGTGAATATGAGTGAGTCCGGTTGAATCAGATCTTGCTGGTTGCGTGCAGTGTGTATGTGCCTCGTAATTACCACCTATGGTATGGCAGTTGCTCGTCGTAGCAGAACCGCAAATCGCGAAATTACCAGGTGGCAGCCGTAGGTAGTAAGTAGGAGCAGCCGTGGGGAATAGCCGAAATACTACTATTATTATGTGATGCGATGAGACGGGCCAGGTATCAGGCTGCCGTTTGTGTGTCTTTAGCAATGTCTTTTCTTGTTTCCCTTGCCCTTGATCAATTGAAGGAAATCCTGTAGCGACAGAAGGTGGGAGAAAAGGAAATATGAGGAGTAAAGTGAGGGTTGCACAATTCACGCGATACAAATGACGGAGGGCTTTTATTTTTCCTTTTACAGCTTCAATTTAGACATCAATCAATCAAAACGATTCCACGGGTCACACTTTGATAAGCGCAACATGGGCTAGGTACTGCTGCTGGCATTACCGCCTAACTAATAACTGCAGGAGACGATCCCGGCGGGCACCATCAATAAATGACCTGCACCTCGACTTTTTGGCGAGGGGCCGCCACAGATCGGCGAGATGAAGGGATTTGAACCTTCCTCCTGCCTTGTACAGCATCGAGGCACACTGTACATTTGGCACTGAAAGTACGGAGTAATGGATGTACAACCATCACAAATTGCCTTTTTGGCGGTCCCTTGACCGTTTACGTCTATGTATGTAAATGTTTGTACTCGGCAGGGGCTCGCGCAACCCCGAAACAAATCAAGCTTGCGACTTTGTAGCAAAAATAGAACCAAAAGAGAAACCAGGAACTCAAAAGTAGAGGTCCGTGCTCTCGTTGGCCCAGCCCATTTAGCCCTTTTGTCAACAAACTTACGGAGTACGAGGATTAGATTATCTCAGACCAAACTCGAACTGATCCATCTCAAACGCACATGCAGCTAACGTTATAACAAGCAATTACACTATAACTATCCAAGAACATAATGGTATTGCGCTCAGAAATCCCTCTCAATTCTCACACATGATGGATAAAAAGATGGTTCGGTTCGGCGGTGCGGGAAAAAAATTCCCAACCTGCATCACGCAGCGGCCATCCATCTGAAACAAGACTTTGGTCCTGCAGCTACGTCAAATCTAGGCCCATTCGAGACATGATGCAAGTCCTCGACAACGGAGGATGGAGGATGGATGGCTGTGTGTCATCCTGAACCCTGAAGAACGGTTTCCAGGTACCCGCCAGCCGCCGTCGGCCTACCCACTCTTAGAGACTAAGCCGGCGAGTGTCCGCCCTGTTGGGTATCGGCCCAATTGTCTCCAGGCTCTCCAGCAGCCTAACAAGCGTCGAGAGAGACAGAGCGAGAGAGCTTGGCAACACCTGAACGTTCTCCCCATGTCCGAATGACTAGTATAACAGCACAATGGCATCAAAGGCCAGCAGCATCCCCGATCTACATCTTCTGCCCTATATCTCATGGCGCGCTGCCGGGAATCTCGATTAACTGTCGGTAGCCGACAGGGCGAGCGCCCACAAATCTACTATACGTACATCCACCACACTTGGGGGTGGATAGCTGACTATTTTCTGTAAGATGACGTTTATCCTTTCACTGGCGGACACCAAGCTAAAACGTGCCTTTGAACGCCGCACTTCGGCATTACTACTACTAGTTCACGTTGACAGCACGAGATTTTGTTCTAGAAGACTTCAAGAATAGCAACGCATAAAAATGATGGAGGATTCGAGCGGTGCCTGCTTGGTTACTCTGTGATGGATGTCTAAACTAGGTAAACCAGGGAGATGAAAACAAATCACAGACTGATCCGTCTTGCTGGGCCTGAGATCTGTACCTCCATGCCGCCAATATGTACATATTGTACTCCGTACGAAGTAGCTGATAGGCGGGTCCCATCTACCGGGCCCATCTTAGCCTGTACATACTCAACAGACAGATCAGCGGCTGATATGCATAGCCTCTGGATACATGAAGTGCATTGTTAAGTCCTCAGGTAGGTAGTAGGGCGGCGGGTTATCTTTGATTGCCCAGACTCCGTATGCCACCCTGCAACAGGTACTCTTTTACATCCGTCCCCCTCGAACATGAGTGCCTAGTAATTATGCCACTTAGATTGCCGTTACAGTCAAGCTACATAATACCTGCCATCTTCGACTATGAAGGGCCAAAGTCTGATATTTTGCATTTTATTTGCACGGATCACGCCCATAACTTTGCCCCGCTCATATGTAATGTTTCTACGTACAAAATAAATCGCGAACGATTGCCCGCTCATAAACCAAGATCTGATTCATATTAGTACTTGCTCTGCCCCCGCCTGTCAGAACGAGGAGATGCAAGTGCAACTCTAATATTAGTCCGGATTTCGGTTCCTTCCTACCTTTGTAGAGGCGCGTGGCCATGTGTGTAACTATCTTACGTCGCCCGTCCGTACAAGTAGTACACGATGACCCATGTTACGTAATCATATCGTGGTGGGAGACGACCAAAATTTACCTGTGCGGAGGAAGCACGTGTCTGATCTGCTTGTCGTCAAGCAGCTGGGGAGAACCCCAAATGTCGCTAGATCACCATGTCCCAGAAATTGGAGGCCGGAGCAGGCCCCCAGCTGGCTACCCAGAGTCACGTCAAGTACATCCAGAGTCTAGACACCAAGAAAGATGAACTCGATTACTGGCTGACTGAGCACCTTCGAGTCAACGGCGTCTATTGGGGTTTGGTGGCACTGCATCTCCTCAAACACCCCGAGGCACTTCCACGGCAAGAGACCATCGATTTTGTGCTCTCTTGTCAGCATGACAATGGTGGCTTTGGTGCTGCACCCAATCACGATGCCCATATGCTATCCACAGTAAGTGCTGTGCAGATTTTGGTCATGGTCGACGGGCTTGATCAGCTTGAATCGAAGGGCAAAGGTAATGGCAAAGCACAGATTGGTCAATGTGAGTGGTTCACGGTGTGCTCATCATCTTCGTCTATCTCACATTATCATAGTCATCGCCAACCTCCAAAATCGTGACACAGGCACCTTTGCCGGAGATGAATGGGGTGAACAGGATACCCGATTTCTGTATGGAGCATTCAACGCGCTCTCGCTACTGGGGCTGCTGTCCATGATCGATGTGGACAAAGCTGTTTCCCATGTGGCTGCGTGTGCAAACTTTGATGGTGGGTTTGGCGTCTCGCCTGGTGCAGAATCGCACTCAGGGCAGATCTTCACCTGCGTAGCTACTCTGGCCATTGCTGGACGTCTCGACGTTGTGGACAAGGATAAGCTAGGCCGCTGGCTGAGTGAACGGCAGGTTCCTGGCGGAGGCTTGAACGGACGACCCGAGAAGAAGGAGGACGTGTGCTATAGTTGGTGGGTTCTGAGTAGTCTTTCCATGATTGATCGAATGCACTGGATCGACCGCGAGGCTCTCATTAAGTTTATACTCAGCTCGCAGGACACCGAGAAAGGTGGTATCTCAGACAGGCCGGGGGATATGGTCGATGTCTTCCATACGTGTTTTGGTATAGCCGGGCTGAGTCTCCTTGGCCATCCTGATGTTGACACGGTTGACCCAGTGTATTGTATGCCCAAAGCTGTCACCAAGAGGGTCTTGGGATGAAGTTTAGCATGATATATCTTCTATCCTTAGGACAGGACAAGCACTCGACTATCTATCTTCGTACAAACTATTACCTTTCTGCCAGCTAATAATCTGTTAAAGACAACGCTGTGTGTTAGCTAGAATACAACGTATGAGGAGAAGACCTCTTTTTCAGCCCATTACGTACTCCAGGACACGGATGGTATATCTGATAGCCTCGTAATAACCAAGTTCAGCTACTACTGATCTGTGCATGAGCCAAACACCTTTCAGTTCGACCGTGAGGAGCTCGTAGTTTCTTGACATAGATAGCACACACTTTCTTATAGCCACTCGTTCATCAATTCCCCTTGCCACTGGCAGCCGAACCTGGCTCAGAGATGCAGCTGATGGATTGATTCTGATATCCGCAGCTTCTATATATGCAGAGAAGTCTCGCATACACATTGTCGCGGAAGAGAGTACGTAACGGCGAGCTCGAGCTATTTTGATTGTTATGAGCTGCAGCGATTGCATATTGACATTTGGTACGTTTCCAACAGCATCAAGGATATCAATCATCGCATACCTAGTAGATCTCATTCATTGCCTAGGTAGTATGCTCAAACTATTTGCTTCAATGACGCTACAATGCTACTTACGAATATTTCCGGTCCCTTCTCGCAAAGAGTCGCCATGGCACCCGCCGTACCTCTGAGTTTCTCACGCCTAACCCAACAAAGCTACATGCTAGCACGATATTCACAACTCTCAACACTCTGAAAGAATGCAGCGATAACACCAAATATCACGGTTGGCGGTCCGGGGAGCGGGGGTGCAAATGCTGGGCAGGTACGCGATCGAAGGGCTTTTCCTGGAGGAAGGCACGCGCTCTGGAGCACCTTCCCTCAGCCCACGCTCACACTCGCGTCTCCTCTGATAAATTCCCCCCTCCCATCTCAGCTTTTCGAATTTCATCATCCTGACAACTTTATCTCCTCTCTACTTAAAGCAGGGGTACCTGGTTGCGCAGGCCCCCTTTCCTCTTTCGTCCTTCCTTACTTTTATCTCATTCTTAGAATCCGCTTTACAACTCGTCCTAATTCTACCTTCTTCTTTAGAATCGACGTTCCTTCTCGACAACATCCCGTATCTTCACTGCAGTTCACCTTGGACGAGGCAGGAGCTGTTACCCATGTTCTCATCGAATCTCCTGGTAAAGCTTCAGGCGTCGGCTATCCAGGCAACTGCCACCATCTCCGCCTCGCTTAATCCACGAACCGGGAAGGTGACTGTCCTCAATGTCGAACTATCTTGATTTTTTCGACTTCACAGCGATGCCGGTGACGCGAAGTCAGACTCGAAAGGGGTCTTCTTCGGTAAGCCACCCCTGCTTTCATTCTGTTGACCCCCAGTCGTCGTCCCTCTCCTGCCTCACACCTATCATCTGGAATGAGTCCACAAACAGAAGCATCGAACGACATGCCCATATAGACACTTCCTCCGGCCTTCTCCCACTATTAGACTGCTCCCTTCTTCCCACCTCTGGTCTTTTCCTTTAGTTCTGCTGGCTTGCTCCTTGTTTGCACTGGCTGTTGATTTCATCTTTGCTTCTTGCACTTGGGCCCTCCTCATTTGCTTCCAAATTTTGGCTTGTCGCTCCTTTCTACACTCATTCCAACGTCACAAACCTGTTTTGTGTGGGACAAGCATCAGCTTGTTCGGCAGGTCAAGGGCGACTTTGGGTACGGGGCTGCTCTGAACTATACTATCTGTTTCAACCCAATGCTCATTATTCACAACTTTTCTTTCAAAATCGATGCACACAATCGAACGCTATGCTAACCCAGGGTGCAAATAGGACGAAATGACGTCGTCAACTCCATCAACGACCGAGAGCACTCCGGCGTCTACGTTGAGGTCCATTCCACTATGCTGCTGCGTCTGTCCCGAAAAGCCACGTTTCTCTGATGTTTCCCACCTCCTCACGCATATTGCTTCGAAGGGTCACCTTCATCACGAAACGCAGACGAAGCTCAAGTCCCACCAGGATCAGCATGCTGCAATGGCTCTACAGCAGTACGATCGGTGGTATGTAGAGTATGGCATTGAAGTTTTGCTGGTCGAGAGAATGCGTTCGAAGCAAGCCAAGGAGGCATCGAAGAATAAACGCAGCTATAACAGTCCTCGGAAGCCTGTAAAGGTCCGTAATACACAAGCATGAGCTATATTGTTCATCCTGAAAGGAGGCTAACAAAAAAGCAGCCCAAGAAGAAGGCGAGAAAAGCATCTGACGAGATCACCGTCAAATCCGAAGAAGAGTCCTACACTGATGACTGCCCAATTTTTCCTGGCTTCTTCGCCAATTCGGATGTCGATTTCGGATATTCTGACGATTTCACTGTGCCATCAGATGCCTTGGCTTTGAAGGGCCAAATTTGGCCAGGTATGGGTAAGATGGACCTTGCCAACGAGGAGATGAGAAGGACTCGAAATCAGCGGAAGCCAAAGTCTATCATTGAGAGGATGCGCCGGGCTTCAGAAGGTATCGAGCCTACACAGGTTGTCATGAACACGGATTTCAATGTGGAGAGAGTCAAGGGAGTTTATGATGACGATTCTCCGGTTGAAGATGCTGTCGAGACTGTGAGTTGAGCCTGACTGAGAAACGACCACGGCTAATCATGTCTAGACTCCGCCGCGAAAGCTAAAGACAAGACGCAAGAAACCATCAGCTTTGACAGAGATCCCCGCTAATGTTCCTCGAGGCGACCGACTGTCTAGAAACAAGAAGAATGCACGCGCCTCTAAAGTGATGGAGGATCTCCA
Source organism: Trichothecium sympodiale (assembly GCA_003012115.1). Taxonomy (NCBI): domain Eukaryota; kingdom Fungi; phylum Ascomycota; class Sordariomycetes; order Hypocreales; genus Trichothecium; species Trichothecium sympodiale. The sequence continues at coordinate 33,656 of PXOB01000269.1, forward strand.
AAAAGTTGAGACTCCCACATCTACAACATCGTTTCCCCAAGATGTCTTCCGCGATGAGAAGAGGCTAGGTAAGGAAGAACGTCTTGTTGTATGAATTTTCACTGATGTCGCAGTTTTCTTAGACTCAGAAGGCTCAGCTTCCCCATCCCACCGTGATGGTTTCGGGTCAGTCACTTGCGGGTCTGAGTTATCAACATAGGGTACTGACTTGGGTCACTCAGAATCGGATTTCGAAATCGGCTCGGAATGCATCATACTTTGGACCCAGTCTTGCACAATGATCTAGCATCTCCTACCCCGCAATATCGGGATCATTCTTCTCAGATTTCGTTCGGAAGAGATATTGGTCGAGGGAAGTATGACACTACTTCATATACCTCAAGCGGAAGTCCTTTTGGGATCGGTCAGTGCTTTTTGTTCATACGAAATGTACACACAAGCTCACGGGATATATCTAGGCCCATTCAGTAACCCAGATCAACAATGTCATTCTATGGTGGATGGACCAATGTACCACGGCGGATATCGTGCCCCTTTCACAGCCACCACTCACTACGGATCATCGGATCACGACCACTACAGACTTTCCTCGGGCAACAATATGCACGTGAAGCATGGAGACTTCGCTCATTCAGTCAACAACGAGTCATTGGCTGGCTCTGGACATGCGTCATTTCCTGACATGTCCGGTGTCAATCCACTGTTGGGTCAAGAGCGACCAATGCTAAATCATTATCATTACCCAGCGGCTCAACAGCAGCTTCCAGGCATTTCTTTTAACTCTATGCACCACAACCATAAGGACCGCGACGAGGTTGTTGGCCATGCTTCGGAGCAGCGAGATCTTGCTGCGGGTGTAAAATTGGAGCCACAGCTCGGCGAGGCTCATTTTCGAGCAGAATCCAAGGACGGAGGCTTTGGTGACAAAGACTTCTGGAACACTCAGAGTCAAGGCGCAGGTCTGAGTCTTCATGATTTTCGATCCGACCTTAGTCTGTAAGCCTTGACAAAACCAGATGTTGTACGAGCATCTTCGATTTGTCGGCAACTACAACAACCTCGTTTTCGAAAGTGGTCTGCGCATGAAGAGCAGGACCACGACTATTTTTACTACTACTTCCTTCTGTTGCTTGAGCGACGGGGTGACTTGATCTTCAAATCGAATGAGATCTTCGAATCGAGCTGCCTCAAGCAGCATATATCCTCAACGGTTTATTGCGGGTGTTTTAATCGCCAAGGGGAGCATGGCGGGGATTTGGGAGCACATTTTGCGTGTTTGACAGTCTTATCAAGTTTCTTGATATTCGGGTTATGACTTATTGTCTGGCGTTCATTTGGGAGCATTTTTGGAATGGTGCAATATCGCGCGTACGGCCCGCATTAAAGCATATTACAGGTATCTGGGCCATCATGGAAGGCATCCATATGCATAGTTGGGGGCTGATCATGGTGGGGTAGAGATCGGTCAACACAATTTAGATTAGAGGGTCCATGAGGACGTAGTTCTTCTATCTTACCATACGATAACTCCAATAAATCGACTTTGAGCAACGCGTTGCTTTTCCGTTTTGCCACATGATGAAAACAAGAACGGGAGACTACTACAATTGCTCGATACAAGCTACAAGATGGTCAAGTTGACCGGGACCGCCTTCTAGTACATCGCCAAGGAGATGTGAGGCGCCCCTAAGCCGTCTGCTTCGCATATCCATTTCCATCTCCTGTGATTTTTCGGCAGCAACGTCAATGACTTTTCGAGGTATGCGGGCTAGCCTAGCAACATTAAGACCATAAGAACGATGTGCTACACCCTCGCTGACCTCGTATAGGAATGTGATTTCTTCCTCCCCATCAGGGCCCTTGGATGCGTTGAATTTCATGTGGACGTTCTTGACGCCTTTCAAGCCCTCGGCTACGCGAGCTAGATTCTGGTAGTGAGTGATGAAGAGCGTCAGGCAGCGTGTTTCGGCCACTACATGTTGGAGGACTGCTTGTGCGATAGCCGCGCCGTCGTGGGTGCTTGTGCCGCGGCCGAGTTCGTCCATGATGACCAGGCTGCGCGGGGTGGCAGACCGCAGGATGCGAGCCGTCTCGGAGACTTCGACCATGAATGATGATTCGCCTGCGAAGAGGTTGTCGCGTGCTCCCGTGCGGGTGTGGATAGCGTCGCAGAGGGTCATGGTGAGGGATGACGCCGGCACAAAGGAGCCTACCTGGGCGAGGAGGACGATGAGGGCCGTGGCGCGGACAAAGGAGGACTTACCGCCCATATTGGGGCCCGTGATGAGGTGGGCTAGCGGGGAGGGATGCGCGAGTGTGGTTGTGAAGGGGATATAACCTGATTCGAGGGTGTGCTCTGCCATGGGATGACGGCCCTCAACGATGGAAATTGAGGGTTGAGAGGAGTCGGAGAGGAACGTGGGCTTGGAATAGCCCTGGAGTGCGGCGACCTTGGAGAGGGAGAGGAGGCAGTCAATGGATGCGAGGGCAGAGATGGCGTCGCGAAGGGGCTGATAATCCGCGGCAATGGTGGAGAGGAGGTCCTTGAAGGCCCTGTCACAGGCGGCGGCGAGAGCCTCCTTGTGCTGGTCGCGCTCGGCCGTCATTCTGAGGACCTCAGGCGTGTGGAAGCGGGACACCTTCTTGGTGCCTGAGATTTTTGCCCACGATGCGGGGACGTTTTTTATGTCAGAGTTAGGCACCTCGATGAGGTACTCTATGCCCGCGACGGTCACGTATTCGACATTTTTCTTGCGCTTGAGTTTCTCGGCGGCGACCTCTCGGTGGGCGTCAAGCTCGTGCTCGACGTGGGCGATGCCCAACTGGTGGTCCTGGATGTCGTCGGTGAGGTGCTCCTCGCGAAAGAAGTTGTACTTGTCATCTTTGCGGGCGGCGGTAGGGTTAATCTTTTCGAGGTAGGAAATGACGGAGTCGAGGATCTTGGGAAGCGTGAGGATGGCGTCGTTGAGGAGGGGAGAGGTAAATGAAGTATCTTCAGGGGCTTTGATGGTGACATATTGCTGGGCGATTTTCTGCAAGGTTTGTAGAGTTGAGAGTAGCTCTGGACGAGTGCATTTGCCGTAGTAGATACGAATCAAGCTGCGCTCGAGATCGCCTTTAGTACTAGACAAGAGAGTCTCGAGACGGCTGACTGGAGCGGTGGACTGCTTCTCCAAGAGTTCGTCGACGGCGGCTAGCCGTGCCTCGAGTTGTGTTCTGTCCAGCAGAGGCCGACCAATCCACTTGCGCAGAAGTCGTTTGCCAAACTGGGTGAGCGTCTTGTCCAAGGCCCAGAACAAGCTGCCCCTTTCCGAATGGTTCGTCGAGTTGCGGTAAACCTCGAGGCTTTCTAGGGTTGTGCCGTTGACGAGCATATGCGATCGAGTGGTGAAGCTGGAAAAGTACTTGGTTAGGTCGAAGATGTGTTCCAGGCCATATTCCTTGAGATGGTTGATCATGGCGGAAAGGCAGATAGTGACGGGTTCGGGGAGTTTTAAGACTTTGTCGAGGAGAGCCCTTGCCGCCTCATTCTGCGAAGCCTCCTTGACCTTTTCTGCGTAGAATTGTGTAACATGCGAGTAGGCTTCTGCGGCCATTGTCTTCCCCTTAGGAACACGCTCCACCCGAGTCCTATCGCCAAAGACATTGGTGCTGCTGCCCGAGAGGTGCTGAACGAGCTTCTCTGTGCCTTTAGTAAGCTCCCCTACAATGAGGAACTCACAAGGTGAGATATGCAGTAACCGAGTCTCTACTTCGCTACGCATGAAGCCATCCTCGAAGTGGTCGAATATGATATCGCCGGTCGCAGGCTGGACGGCAAGGATTCCAACATCGACTTTCTCATCGGTGCCCCATCCGTTGGCCTTTGTCTCCGTGATGCATAATAGGTAACCGCCAGCTGGCGATGCGCCATTGGGCTGGTGGTCAAGCTCCCCGGTCTCGTCAATATAGGTGCCTTTGGTGTAAAGATTGGTGAGCTTGCGGGTAAAGGGGGCGTTGCGGTTGTCTCCAACTTTCTTCAAGGCCGCAGTTTCTACCTGACGAACGACGCCTACTTTATGGCCAGCGGCGACCAGGCGCTTGGCATGTACAGGTAGACGATGCACAGGAATGCTGGCTGAGGCAAAACGGTCTAGATGCGCTTCTGAAGGGTCTGAGAAAAGGTCAGTATTCTGTTCAAAGCGTTGACGGGGGTCTCTTACGCTCGTCGTATCGCATCTTTCCGGGTATACACACAATGCTCAGCTCCTTTGCAGCAATACGTGCATCCTCGCCAAAGAACTTGAATTTGTAGCCAACTTCGACAATCAGAACGGCGTCTAGATGCTTCCTCTTGATATCCAAAAACTGTATCTCCATTGGCGTCAATTTGCCGGTTTTCGCTCCTTTCTTCTTCGTCTTTGCTGGCGCCGGGGTTTCTTCATCGCCGTCATCTCCTTCGCCTTCTTCGTCCTCTTCAGCCGCAGTGCTCTCATCTCGGCGGCGCCAGGTCAGGGCATCTGGATGACCGAGCTTCTTGATAAACTTCCGGCGCAAATCTTCATGTCTCTTCTTCACTTCTGGATCATTCTCATCCTCTTCCTCTGAGGTTCGCTGAGAGCTGGTAGGATCGTATACGTAACGCTCCGTGCGAGCCGAGGCATTGGTATTCGACCCATTGGTGACGATGACTCTGTTCTGTTCTGGTTCTTCCGATATTCTAGCCTTCTTTGAAAGATTCAGAGGCAACTCGTTGGCTTTGTCTGTGACTTCCTCGAGCGGCCGTTTGCGTGGGGGCGAAGATTCTTTCGGTCTAGCCGGCGTTGGGGACGAGGGGATCTGTGGTTTCTTGGTGGAGGATGTTGACGCCTTCGGGGTGAAGAAAGAGGTCAATGACCTTTGCTTCTTGTCTGAAGATTGCGATGATGGAGCCATAGCGAGTACGCTTGTTGACTCCTAATCTGAGGGTTTAAAGGAATGCACTGGCCCTGGCGTGAAAGGTTCAATACTACTTCGGACCTACAGTAGAAAATGGATTGGACTACGGAGTACATATTCTGGTGACGCCACAGGCACAGGTCGCGTCTCCTGTCTTGAAGACGCGTTAATGGTCGCCCCACATTTTGATCACTGGGGTTAAGGTAAGGAAGGTATGGAGTACCTAAACTTTACTCCGTACAGCGGCTGCAACATCTTAATAGTGCATCATCCATTCATTATACACCTATTTAAATCTCACCTGCCATGTGGTGGTGCTATTGTACATACGATGGATAAGCTATTTTTTTTTGAATGGTGCCAGATGCTCCTTATTGTATTTTACGAGGGCGCTTGTACCGCCGACACCATCTTTCTCTGGCCCTACTTCTATCAGTCATGTCAATTAATTGACTTGATAGTCAAGGCTAATAATGCTAGTTAGCGTTGGATTAAAGAGTTCCCAGGTTGGATGAAGGCAGCGCATACCTTGCGGCAATGAAACTGCTGCAGTCGTAAAAGAATCAGAGTTCACCTGATATATCGTACAAATGGTTTCGACTTTTAAACTCTGGATGAGCGGCAGATGCGTTGACCTTGCATGAGAGTTGGAAAGTCAATGCTACCTCATGTCCCGTCCCCATAGAAAATGATGGTAGAAACTTGCCATCTCCTCAACTTCGCAAAAGGAGTCAACAGCGTGACAACTACTACTACCAATGCAAGCGCCGTTATGGGGACTGTTCCTGCTTTTGGTTCGATTTAGAGACCAGACCAGGCACTAACAAAGCTCCCCTGGCTCCTTTGTGAAAGATTTCTTGGCTTGAGAAGGTCGGCGCTTCGTTCCTTCCCCTCAGTCGCTGTCAACTGCTCGGCGCTTACAAGGCTCACCTGCAACTACCTAGCCAATCAGAAGGTGCTTCTTCATTCTGCAACCTGCATGGAGCCGCCAGTCTCCAAGATCAAAGCAGTAATTGGACCCTGTCGCAATCTCCATTCAACGGGAGCACGATGGGGGCAGGGGAGTAGGGGAGGGAGCTAGCTACCTTATCCATTGCTGGGCACCGCTTTTGCATGTGTGAGTGGTAGGATATTGGAAGGGTACCTTACTTCGTAGGGTGGAAGCAATGCACGTCGTTTTGGCCTACATCTCGCCTTTTTTTTTATTTCCCGCCCCCTTCCCCCCCTCTTTGAGCTTCTCCAAATGATTTCCTCTCCATTTCTGAATGTTTAGTTCACTTCATATTTTGATCTTTTTGATCACTTGAGCTTATTCTTTCCCGACGTCTCAAGCAGCTGGTTATCCAACCGTCGTAACCCCACGAGGACCCCGCACCCGCACGTCTCACAGCCCACCTCACTCGCGGTTGGGAGTACAGCATAGCACAGCAAAGCTAGTTGCAAGTGAGGGCCACCTGCCGGTCATCATCCTAGGCCGACCTGGAAAGCGGCCACCTCATCGTGGATAGCGACTCTGACAAGCTCGAGTCAGCCAGCTATAGCTTCCCTTCTCCCCCTTCGATCGCATCTACTCAGATTCGCTCAGCATGAGCCAAGGCCACTACCAATCCGTCTCAGCTGGTCACGGCGGCGATAGCCCGACAGTACAGGTAGAGCCTTTACGCATCTACAAGCCGCAGAGTCCGGACCCAAACCAACACCCTGCCATGCGCTACCCAGCTCCCCCGTCGAGCTCGAACTCAACTTCGTCGCCTTACAACAAACCCTCCTTTCCTCTCCCGCCCGGCGCATCAAGCTCGGCAGCTCCTCTGCCTTTCCCAGACGATGACGATGTTCGGAAGCCTACTCCCCCGCAACAGTACGAGAGATTTTTTAGCGACACAAGCCCTCGTCTTGATACAAACTTTCAGGAGAAGAAGCCTGGGTTAGCCGAGCGCAGAGGCGCTGCCCCCAAACCCATCAACTCTCCAAGTAGCCCGGACGAGGATCAAGGCTTGTTCGCAAAGCCTCTCCAGAACCAAGCGCAGGCCGCTGGCTCTTCTGTCAACTATCCGACCTACCAAAAGACATCTCACTACCCTCCTCCTGGAGACTCGTCTTCTTCCAATGGCTACTCGGACATCCACGCTGGCGGCGTCAACCGGTTCGCGTCAACCGCCTCTGTCTCAACCACAAGGGCGAGTCGAGGATCTCCTCCACCTCCTGAAACCCCAATTGTCGAGCCGGGGGTGGCTCCTGGTGAGGGGATAGAAGCTCGTTACGCTGCATCGGGAATTTCAGGCACCGCAACGCTTAACAGCCTTCAAGCATCGCAGGCTCAAAGTGCTGCCGCGCAGCAGCGATATGCCCAATATGGCCGCCAACCCTCAATCCAGCGTCCTTGGACTCCTACTGAGTCGCCGGAACAGGCGCCTTCTGGACCGCCAACAGTGTACCAAGGTGCCAACCCAGTATCTAGTCCTCAAGCACACCAGCAGACATTCAGTCCACCTCCTCAGCAGCCGTTTCAAGCCGGCTCTGAATCTGGCGTACAGACCAGCACGCTCGAACAAGACTTTCAGCGCCTGGAAACGAGCTCCCCACCTCCAGCTTACTCCAGCGTTAACCCTGGAGGCAACTCATCCTATCCCAACGAGAAAGGGCGGCCACAGCAGCAGCAGCGGCAACAGCAACAACAGCAGCCTCAACAGCAAGCCATGGGTAACACAGGGCAACAAGCTGGCCAGGCAAGCAATGCCTCTTCTACAAAGCAAACGATTACCACTGCTGCGGCCGGTCTGGCCTCGCCAGCTCTTCAACATCCGGGCCATCCCGCTTTCGCAAATGACCCTCAGGCTCTGGCTGTGCAAAATGGCCAGAGCTCTCAGCAAGCTACACCTCCTACACCACAAGTACAGAATCACCCAGCTTCACCGCCGCCACTGCCCGAAGGCTGGATAGCCCATCTGGATCAGAACTCTGGCCAATATTACTACATTCACTTGGCTACCCAAGCAACTCAGTGGGAGTTTCCCAAGGGTCCTAACCCCATCACCCACGAGCAAGCACCACTATCACCATCTGCCTCAACCTATGGAAACCCACTGGCCTCCCCTTTGTTTGGCAAACAAAATATGGCATCTCCAATGTTCCCTCCTCACACTCCTGGCTATGCCGAGAGTATCATGAGCGTTGCTGCCTCGCAAGCGCCTTCTACTATGGGTTTCTCTGGGCCTCCCCCCAGTTCTGGTGTTGAAATGTACCGGGTCCAGCCAACAAATGGTGTATACTTTGGTCCTTATCTGCGCTATGGTAATATGGACGTAGAAAAGGGTATCTGGTACGGCAGTATTCTTATCGTTACCGATTCTCCGCAACCTCCGACCATCCATCTTCATCTAAGTGCGGATTTATCCCCCAATCCCAAACAATTGCAGCCAGGGGTCATCTACACTCACCAAAGATGGTCTTTCTACAAGTACGACATCGATGTTCCGATGGGCGAGGCTGGTACGGAGCGCTGGACCTATGCCGTCACGTCACACATGGGCTGCACACGGTATGAGTTTGTGGTCGCTGGCCGCAGCGAGACGGCGTGGCGTTTCATTTCCCACTCTGGAAATGACTTTGCCAGCAGCACATCCCAGAATGAGCGGGCAAAACTTGGCGGAGTTGGCTTCATGTGGAAGGATGTCTTGCAGAAGAACATCGACTGCGGTGGTTTCCACGTGCAGTTAGGTCTTGGTGATCAAATTTACGGTGATCGCCTCTGGAAAGAAGTTCCCTTGCTGAAACAGTGGCTTTCTATGAGCGGCCGAGACAACAAGAAGAACGTGCAATGGACGGCTCGTCACGAAGAGGACGTTGCGCATGCCTATTTCCACTACTACACTAGTCACTTCGACCAACCCTTTCTGAGAGAAGCTTTTGCCCAAATTCCTCACGTGTTACAGATTGATGATCACGACATGTAAGTCTCTACAGCTCATACTCGCCCCAACATGGTATTGATATAATTCAGATTTGATGGTTACGGTTCTTACCCGGCGTACATGCAAGAATCGCCAATCTTCAAAAACATCGGGAGGATCGCAACAGAGATGTACCTCCTTTTCCAGCATCACACGACTGCCGAAATCATGCGCAATGTTAGTACTGACAATGACATCTTCACCGTCACTGGTACCGGGTGGCACTTTGTCAAGTACTTGGGACCTGCTATGGTTGCCGTCGGAACTGATTGCCGCTCGGAGAGATCGCAATCAAGGGTCATGGCCGGACCTACGTATCAGGGGATTTTCCCCAAAATCGCGATGCTACCCCCAAGTGTGCAGCACTGCATATGGATGGTGTCTGTACCTCTCGTCTATCCGCGCCTGCCTGCGGTGGAGAGTCTCGCCAACACCGTTGCCGCAGGCAAGAAAGCCGTCAATACCACTTACAACATCCTAGGCAAGGTCACGAGCTCTGTGGCTGGCGTTGTTGGCCAAAAAGACATGGTCGCGCAAGGATTCACACATGTTAAAAAGGCGGTCGGCAAAACAGGTCTCATGGGTAACGTGTTGAATCAGTTTGGCGAGCTCGACATTCAAGAGGTCCTCAAGGATATGTGGACTCATGAGACGAAGGATTTGGAGAGAACATATTTCATAAGAACCTTACAAGGCATCTCCCAGCAGAAGGGCATCCGCATGACATTCCTATCGGGAGGTAAGTTCAATAAAAATCCGTGCCATGGTATCATCTCTAACGTATGACAGATGTCAATGCTGCAGGGGCTGGCCTGGTTCATGACCCAACACATCCTGGGGACCACAAAACCATGTACCAGATCATCTCTTCCCCTATTGTGGCTTCGCCGCAGAGCAACTACGTGCTGAAGATGCTCCACAATCAGCAACTTCTCTACGTGCCTCAGAACGGTCAGAAGTCGACCCATGAAGTTTCAGACACCAAGGAAGACATGATGGAGATATTCCATACTGACGCAACCGGCGCCGCACGAGAGCTGAAGAAGCTCATGGGTCGAAGGAATTATGCCGCCTTTGTGGCCTACGATCAGGAAGCCCTCGCCCAACAGCAACAAGTTCCTTTTAGCCCAAATCCTAGCATCGCCCCTTCTTCGAATTCGCAGCCTGGCTTGTCTAAGATTAGCCTCGCGGTAGACTTTGTGGTGCAGGGCGATGGGGCGTACACGGCGCCGACAAAATACGGTCCGGTCATCATTCCTCATTTGGAGTTTGGGCGGTGATGGATGTTTGTGATGGGAGACAGTCGACGAGTTGTTTATTTCAATGAAATTTGCATGGTATATATATCACCACATATAGCGAGCCATTTGGCGCATCATTTCTGGCTAGATATCCAATGAACCAAACTTCTATTTGTTAAGCATGCAACAACCCCTTTTGACACGCCAGAGGCTTCGTATGTCCGAAAATATGTACCGTGCGGTGCTTAATTCTAGATTCACTGCGTTCTTTTCGTGGTCAGTTATTAAAGGGATGGGCGTTTCTGGTAACTAATGGTTCCTCCTGAAGGTAAACCAGGCGCAGCCATCAGCCGTCTGCCGTTCTTGGTATTACTAAATAGTATAGGTCTTGTACGTTTCCGTTTTATTCTTTTCGCTAGCCGCATGCATCACTGCAAACCCTCAAAGTTGTATTGTCCCATAACCCATCAAGCCAGTTTTTCTCACTGGGAGAAATGAAGAGGGAAATTCTGCTTACAGGTCAAAAAGCTCCTTGAGGAGGCGCATTGTGTCCTCGGGCCCCTTGACAGAATGACCAATAGTCCTCTCATCGTTGTAAATCTCCCAATCGTTACCGCCCTCGAAGCACTTGTCACCAAAGAAGTGCACCGTCTTGAAGGCGACGCCGTCGGGCTTGGCGGCCTCGGCCTCGAGGTGCTTGAGGCAGTAGGTCTTGTCCCAACCGGTGGGGAACACATCGAAGGAGATCTGGCCACCGATGGAGAAGCTACATTTCCGTCAGATTCTTAGTTTTTCAGCTTATGAGGTACATTGGGGGGCCCCCTGTGTGTGTGTGTGTGTGTGT